>LUCG01293037.1:0-13572 GCA_001633085.1 Carthamus tinctorius
GATCAGTCCTCAAGTTTTTACAAAAAAAGAGGTTTTTCCTTGAAGGAGCCTATATATATATATGCATTTTTATTTGGATTTATATGTATTTCTATTTATAATATTTTTATTGTAATGATTGGTAATTGGTAATTTGGTATAATGGTATTTATATAATTACTAGTACATACCCGTAAAAACTCAGATTTTTAACCCAAGCCTAAAAAAAGCCCAACTAGACCGGTTTTTTCTAACTGGTTTTTTGTCCTAACCGGTCATTCCTTTAACCTAACTGGTTGCATGTAGTATTGAATTCGATGTCCATAACCATTTATATGTTTGCTCGGTTTTTTTCCTAACTGGTTATTTTCCTAACCGGTTTTAAAATAACCGGTTAGGTTATTTAACCGGTCGTGTGCACCTCACCCCTCCCAACCCCACCCTCTCNTTGGTAAGAATTGATAAGATAGTGGAAAGCTAATGCGACGACCCTTACCATTAGCAAGACCATCTTCCATTGTGGATGGTGTTATAATCCATTTGATTTAACACATGCATAATTTCTTAGTTACATTTATAGCACACATAAAGAGGTTTTTTGCAATAACCAATTGAGTATAAAATAAATAGATTGGGCCTAACAAGTAACTCACATCTTTGCAGCCCAATAGATTAACTTTGGTCCAAGATTACAAACTTGGGTACCGATTTAACGGAAACAATTCGGCCCGTATTCAAATGAACACAGCCCGTTAAGTCTTTTCCGACCCGCCGTTAACGTTGTACTCGTATATTGTTTGAAATCGCGATTTTCGTTTAATACATTTTAATACCAATATCTTTAAAACCATCAAGTAATTGTTAAAAACCATCAAGTAATTGTTTCTAATTTAACATTTTCGTATCGTAGCGTTTTTTGAGTTTTCTAATATTGTTTTTTCACAAAATTTTAGAGAAGTTTAAAGGATAAACTAATTTATGGTTATCGATTTATCAAATAATAGATTCACATGATAACAAAAGAGTTATTGTCATGATTAATTGTTGTATAAAGACAATTTAGGATAGAGACATATTGTTTTGTAAGTATAAATAAATCCCTAGCAATATCAAATCGATGATGAAAACAAAATGCAAATTTATTTTATATAAATTTTGATTAAAAGTTAAACTAATATATTCCGGTTAAAGCATCTTCAACGACTATATTTAGGTCATTTACATGTTATATGGTAATGTAAAACAAGAGGAAGGTAACTCTTTTCCACCAACATATCTACTGAAGATAAATATTTATAAAAGAGAAATAATATCCGGCCATTCTTTATACTTGCTTTGAAGTTTGAACCCAAATCAACCCAAGTACCACACCAGTGTCACATCAGCTTTCCATTACCTTATCCAAACCAACACAAACCATCATTTATACTCAACCCAATTTTACTTACACATTAAATAATTAATAAAAAAGAAAAAAGAAAATAAGAGAGAGATGTAGAGATAGAGAGAAAGAAGAGAGCAGTGGCGGATCCAGAAACTTTTATGATTGGGGGCACACTTAAACGATTTAGTTAATCAAAAATAAAAGATAAAGGTTTTACTACAAAACCATGTATTAAAATAACAAAGCAATACTAAATAAAATCTTAAGAATCCTAAATCAAATAACAATTAAAAGATAGAAAATTAATACCGTTCAAAAAAAGGGATAGAAAATTAATAGTTAACAAATAACATATAGCAATAGCTATAGATTTATAAAAGAAAGTTGGAAAAATACAAAAATAATAATTGGTTGGAGTTAATTGTATTGTAGTTTAAATGATGCTTGAAGTGGTAAATCTTTGAAATGAGAGGTGTAAATGGGATAAGTCTTTAGAGTTGGGGCCTTACCTTTTGATTATTGGGGCCTAATAGTAATTTTTGGTAAAAATATGTTTTTAATTACGCAAGTCATCCTTGTTTTTGTAGTTTTGTTTGGGGTTTGTTGGGGGCCTTTGCCCCCTACCCCTTAAGCCTAAATCCGCCCCTGGAAGAGAGAGACATGGGGGTCCCGGTGGGGGTGGGTTTGCTGCTCGGCATGGAGAAGCCGAGGGCTTCCAACCCGATTCATCCATGGTGGTATTCCCGAATTACCAGGTGAAGCTGAATGCCAAGTCGAAGGCTTTGGCTTCGGTATAGCAGATGGCCCGTTAGATGCTAGATTATTTTAATAATATAGTTAGAATTATTAAAATAGTGTAGTTTTTGGAGGTGGAAGTAATTTTTTTAAAGATTTTGACTCTTGAAACTTTATTTTTTTTAAAAAAACTATAATACAACTTTTGAAGAGGCTTAAAATATATTTCAAGTTTTTAAAAGTAGGAAAACCATTATTTATTCATCACTGATAAGTTACCAAAAACGACTCACCAATAACGAGCAATGAAGCTCCTAAGAGAAATTATCATAAAGTTATATATAATATCTAAATATTTGATGAACTCGTATGTTCTTTTGAATGATTGTTCAAAGAAAGATTTCATTAATTGTTATGTTCTCAATGTTGATTTTACTTCGTTTAAATACAATCCAACCAACGCAGTAAACCCGAATAGGTTGAGTTGGATTGAGTAGCATTTTTGTTTATGTAAGGTTAAAGTAAAAAATTACAAACAACTACCATTGAGATGGATTGTTCAAACATCATCAAGGAAAGCAACCAAAGCTCACAAACGGCTTCTTCTGTATTTTTCTTTTTGAACGACGATAGACACACGGACCCACTAAACGTACTTCTAAATCCACAACAACGTCCACGACGGGACTTGAACCCACAACCATAAGAAATGTGACACATTACCAAACACCAAATGCCGTTGGACTACAAACCTTTTGACTTTCATTTGTAATTAATAAATGATATAATAAAACTAAAAATCCTATCTTGTAAATCAAGCCGTTTAAAGGAGCATACGATGATTAACGTGGAATTAAATTTTTTTTTTTTAAATTCCATTTTGTTAAGAGTCGTCGTGTTCAATTTTCTGTTAAAAGGAGATAATTATAGTTATAATGTCTCCCCCTCTCTTTCTTCATTGCTTGCATCCAAATCCCTAATTACCTCCATAATTTCAATCCATGATTTTTCTCTCTTAATCCTTCAATTCAACTCAAAAACCTAATTCTGCAGATGCTTTCTATTTCTGGATCTCTCGCTTTTCGGATCTCCTATTCCTTCAATTTAATCAATAAGGTACAATCTTTCCATTTTTGTGTTATTCGACTTTTTCATTCTTCTTTAACTGATTCTTATTCGAAACTAGATGATTCCTTGACTCATATTCCCAAATTTGTGTTTTTAAGGGTTTCAATTGGTTGATCGATTGCTACAACGAACCTGTATAGATAGATATATGGCTATGGCTATGGCTATAGAGGTATAATAATAAGCTGTAATGAAGTAGAAGTTTTTTTACAGAGGGAATTTGGATACGGAGAGAGTTTGAATTTTGGGGATTAGGTTTTTGGGAAATTGGTAGCTATGTTGAAGATCATCAAAGGGATTAAAAAGGGTTCCAAACCCGAAGTGATTGAACCGCCTCCGGGTCCTAATGGTCCGTCTGATGTGACTGTAAACCATGCTTCGCGTGCCGCCATGCCCCCTACTCAGCTGCCTAATGCCAGGTCACAGGCTATTCGAGCCCCTGTGTCGCTAACTGGTGAGATTGAGATTGAGGTGACACCTCTGTTGAAAGATGTACCGATATCCGAAAGACATGTTTTGTTTATCAAGAAGGTGGGTATGTGTTCGGTTTCGTTTGACTTTTCTGATGCGTTGAAGAAGGTTAAAGAGAAGGAGATTAAGCGGCAGAACCTTTCGGAGCTTGTGGATTTAGTGCAGTCGGGCTCGAGTAAGATGAATGAGATCATGCAGGAAGAGATGGTTAACATGATATCCGTGAATATATTTCGACCTTTGCCTCCTGCAGCATTTGAGAATACGGGAGCCATTGATGGTGATCCGGAAGAAGATGATATGTACTTGGAACCCTCTTGGCCACACTTGCAACTTGTGTATGAATTGCTTTTGAGATACGTGGTGTCGCCTGATACAGATACTAAAGTAGCTAAGCGGTTTATTGATCATTCGTTTGTGTTGAACTTGCTTGATTTGTTTGATTCGGAAGACCCAAGGGAGCGGGAGTATTTGAAGACTATACTCCATCGCATATATGGTAAATTCATGATCCATCGTCCCTTCATAAGGAAGGCGATAAATAATATCTTTTATAGGTTTATATTTGAAACAGAAAGGCAGCCTGGGCTTGGTGAATTGTTGGAGATTCTTGGAAGCATAATAAATGGGTTTGCTGTTCCAATGAAGGAAGAGCATAAGTTGTTCCTTGTGCGAGCACTTATACCACTCCACAAGGCCAAGTTTATTAATTATTATCATCAACAGTTATCCTACTGCGTAACCCAGTTTGTTGAAAAAGATTACAAATTGGCTGATCCTGTCATTAGAGGGTTATTGAAATACTGGCCTATTACTAACTGTAATAAAGAGATTCTATTTCTTGGAGAGCTAGAAGAAGTTCTGGATGCAACGCAACCCGCAGAGTTCCAACGCTGCATGGTTCCTCTCTTTCGACAGATTGGACGCTGCATTAATAACCCCAATTTCCAGGTTGGTTATTGCCGATAATCTATTATCTAATGACATTTGGCTTCCATTTTGTTCTACAATTTTCTTCTATGCTACCATGACTTATCTATTTAGCTTGTGCGTTTCTGTTTACTTGATAACAAAAATTTGTTTTGGTTGGTCCAAAGCTATGGTTTTGTATCTCTCTTGAAAAAGACAAGATAAATGGAAAATAGTAAGCCATAGATGATACCTAATGCTATTACTAATCGCTGATCCTCTCTGCAGCCAAAACCAATTAGCGAATTTTGTTTCTTGTTCTTGCTTAAGATCGGAGATTATTAGAGTATAGCATGACATGATCACATGACGTTCAATACTTTATAGTACTGGTGCAATTATCTGTCACTCGTGTTACACACATAGACACATATAATGCAGGGAGCACTCATCTTACTTGTCATATTACCCTTTTGGACCACTACCTTGGACTTCAGAAAGAAGTAGCAGTGCGTATGACCCACAGCCTCCATGAGCCTCTTCTCCACCTCCAACTTGTCTAAGATTATGTGAAAATGAGCCGTGATTTTATCATTCTCCTCTCTAATTTTCCCCAATCGTAGAAGCCGGGGCAACAACAAGATGGCACCTCGTCATTTTGAAGTTTCAGTTTCCTTGAACATGGGCCACATCATTCTTAAGGTCAATAACAAACACTAACTGTTCAGTGACATCGATCATGACTGGACCAAAAACGTAAAGGAGAAAAGGGTGCGCATTATTTTGCACTAATTTCATCGTATTATATATACTAGCCTAAAGAACCTCATCGACTAGGGTAAGAACCTCTAAGATCATGTTATTACTTCCAAACAAGTTGCATCTGTAGCAGTACTACTGGTTTGCCATTAGGTTGGCCAGAAGAGAAGAATTTGAGGTAAATTAAACAATATCTACTTGGTAGAGAATGAAGAGAAATAGTGGGTAATTGAATATCCTGGAAAATACCTATGTTGGTGTTTTCCCCCATGTAAGAATATCGAGAGATAATAATGATGAACATAATGCATTATATATGATTCATAACCTCTGAATAGCTAGAAACTATGACATATAAAGATATGAACCCCATGTGCATTCTCTACAACTAATTTTTACTTGGATACTTTTTGCGGGATGAATAAAGCTTGCATGAATACA
Source organism: Carthamus tinctorius (assembly GCA_001633085.1). Lineage (NCBI taxonomy): Eukaryota > Viridiplantae > Streptophyta > Magnoliopsida > Asterales > Asteraceae > Carthamus > Carthamus tinctorius. The sequence continues at coordinate 5,807 of LUCG01293037.1, forward strand.
ATTTAATTAGTGTTTTAATTAATTTTCCAATGGTCCAAGTTCATTTCACAACTTGCAATCTATGTGTGTTTATATCGCCATTATAACATATTAGATATAGGCATATACCTAAAGGATCCAGATGGATGGTATAATTGATTAGGAAGGAGCAGCACCCTCTAATGTGTTGTATAATGTATATGTTTATTACTTTATTTGTGTATGTGTGTATACGAAAAATATTGAAACAAATAACAATCATGTTACATATATTATAAATGAAAATGCATAAACACAAAGCATATGTTATGTATACACACATGCACATAATATGTTTTAAGATTTGATCTATGCACAAAGGAAATGAATGTTAGAAAGTGAGTTATCGAGTGTGAACAAGTCGTTCTCTATGACTTTGTATGCAATGTAAGAGATTAATGGACATTATTGTAAAAGAAAAGGTTATATGTCTCATTTTCTAATAAAAGATGTGAGAAACCATGTGGGAGGTGGATGAGAGGCTCATGAAGAGTGTGGGTCATAAGCACCTCTACTTCTTTCTGAAGTCAGGTAGTGATCCAAAGGGTAATATAATGAGTAAGAGGAAGAAGAAATAAAGAATAAGGGAGGATGATGTTAGATATATTGCAGGTGGACAAGAGACAGAATTATATATATCGTTTCTGAAGTTGTGAATCACTAAATTATATTCACCTATTCTCCAACTTGAAGACTGTTAGAAGGTAGAATTAAAATCAGGTCCTGACACTAGGGGAATATAATGAAGATGAGAAGAAGGAAAGAAAAAACAAAGACGAGTAAAAAGGAGACAACCAGATACTTATTTAGTTTTTCAATACAATCATCTTAGACGGAAAAAGGAACTCTTTCCCACATTGTCGTTGAAGGTGGAATGTTATCTTCTGGGTTACATAAGTATGCTTCATACAATCAATTAACAAAAGTAGCCGAAGTTGTTTAAGAATAATTTATGTTACTTCTTTTATTCTTCTTTCGGAAAATAAAAATATTGATAGAAGTCCTTGAAACTTCATACACAGACATAATGTATGTGTAGTCTAAAGTCTAGACCAAATCAAACCAACAAAAAGGAAATATTATCATCATAGACCATGTCATGCATTAAATATGTAAAATAAACATACACACACATTATCTCGGTATATAAACTTTTTGGGATTTCTATCTTTTCCAAAAGAAGAATAAAAGAATCAACATAGATTGTTACTAAACAACTTCGGGTAACTTTGCCAACTGCTTTTATGAAGCATGCTTTCTATGTAACTCTGAAGATAGAATTCTACCTTCATGACAATGTGGAAAAGAGCTTTTTTTCCCTTCTGAGGTGATCTAGTTGAGAAAGTGAAACAAGTATCACCTTGTCTCTCTTTTGCCCTGTCTTTGTTTTTCATTTCATTTTGTCATCTCCATAATATTTGCTAGTGTGAGGACCAGCTTTTAGTTATACCTTCTATAGGTGAACACAATTTAGTGATTCACAAACAACACATGTAGTTCTCAAAACTGAAAACCAACTAAAAAATGAGTAAGTGATGAAAAAGAAGATGGTGATGCTGGAGGTAGGTTTGCAGTCCTGACCAGTAGTCTAGATGCCGCCTCCTGACACTTCAAATAATAACCAAACCAGGTCCAACAGGTGGAGTTCACGTCTTTCTTACACACTACTACATCTCCCCACCCGGCCACTGCAGAAACAAAACCACCAAAGTTTCAAGAGAACAGGTGAAGGGAGCAACCTGGAACTCTGGAAGACTAAAACTAAACTAAGGGGCTGTTTATGGAACACTTACCAGGTAAGCGCTTACCGGCAAGAGTTACCGCTATTATTTACCTTATGGCGTAACATCCCTGGCCATCAAAATCGATTGATGATAAGCTCTTATAACCCGGTAAGCACTTACCGGGTAAGAGTCATCGCCCTTACAGAGTAAGACTCTCGATCCTTGCCTTCCCTCTTACCGGGTAAGCTTCTCGGTGCTTGTTATATTCACCAGTAAGGTAATTGAACCTGTAATCACTTAGCAGCGTAAGTGTTAAGTAAAAGTTCCCTAAGATAGTTGTAGAGTACTGAAGGGCCCTTGAACTTTCAAATTTTGCAAAAGATGCAATACTTGATCCCAAGCTTTCTGAAATTGCTGATTAATCCATGGACTTCGTGAAATCAGCCCTGAACTTTTTGGAGATTCCTATTTAACTCCAAAGCTTTTAGAAACTTCACTTCTAACCAAAAAACGCTTACAAAGCCTGAGTTGTAGATGCTCTGACGACGAGTAGCCTCTGTAGGCGGAAACTATAAGAGTTAGGCGCCCTTTACCAAATGTTTACCATGTAAGAACTTAGAGGGTGTCACTTACCTTACCGGGTTAGCATGTCAAGGACCAAGAATCTTACCCGGTATGTGAGAAAGAAGACTCTTACCCAGTTAGCGCTTACTGGGTAAGAGATGCTTACCAACAATCCAGTTCGATGGCCGAGAATGTTACCCAATATGGTAAGTGAGGGTGGTGATTTTTGCCTGGTAGTAGTTACCTGGTAGGCGTTTGTAAACGGACCTTTAGTGAGGGTAGATCTGAAGTTTAGAAAAGATGGTGCACATATAAAGCGTAATTATATCACCAAATAGTAAAAATAGTGCAAAACTGGAACCCTTAGGTAATCACTTAAAATCTGATTAAAAGATCCAAGCTCGAAGGTCTAGGTGCTTAATGTTGCTCAATACTTTAGAAAACAGGCATTCTGTAATTATTTTGAGCTAGTTCTTGGTGCATGACATAAACCAAAACAAACCGAAAGAGCACAAGATATCCCACCTGTAGGTGCAGTCTGGGGAGGGTAAGATGTATGCAGACCAGACTTCTACCTCAAACAGTAGAACGGTTGTTTCCTTGAAGACCCCTGGCCTTGTGAAAAGTGAGTGAAAGAGAGAAAAAGCAGGTAAGCTTGAAATTTGGAAAGCTAGATATAAGTAAGCAATAGCAATACAAACAGAGGCAAGGATAGGAAAAACATAAAACCTGAATACCGACCCACAAATCCTAACCCCTACCCTCTAGATCTCCATTTAAATCAACTCATTAGGTCATCCACATTCCACACTAACATCATCGTTTTTGTCTAGTACAGTTACATCCCATTTTGTTATTCTTATTTGCAGTCCATAACTCCATTTGTTCCTATTTTTATTTTTTGCATAACTTGGTCATGCATGTTCACTGAAGCTAGGATGAGAGAAGTGACCATGTTGACTCCATCAGTGTCCAAAACTTGCCACCCTTTATTAACTAAAGTTTGTATCCAGAAGAGCATTGATTTAAAGTTGTCTTGTAGGTTGCGGAACGAGCACTTTTCTTGTGGAACAATGAACACATAGTGGACTTGATTGCACAGAATCGAGATGTCATTTTACCCATCATCTTTGAACCCTTAGAGAAGAATATCCAGGGTCACTGGAATCAAGCAATAAATGGTTTGACTGGCAATGTCAGAAAAATGTTCATCGAGATGGACGCAGAGCTCTTTGAAGAGTGTAGTCATCGGTTTCTGGAAAATGAAGCCATGACCAAGGAAATGCGTGAGCAACGTGAGTTGACTTGGAAGAAACTGGAGGCAATCGCATCAGAGGAAGGAGGGGATGATATAATCATGGTCAATTGATAATGCATTGAAGAAGACTAAAATGGAATTTCCGTTTACGTTTCTATTTTACCCTTCTCCCATCTTGGTTTCTGAATTCTCTTTATCTGGATTGTCGAAGCTTTTAGGCCATCTTCACGCACTGCATTTTGCTTGCAACAGCATCTGGCCACCTGGACTCTTGCTTATTTCTAACACTCAAAAGGGCAGAGGTACAGTTGATCTTCTTCAGTCATTTTCATACAGTCTCACAGAGCACAACAGATTGCTCTTTTTTTTTTCTCTTTCCGTTATTTCGCCTTAGGGTAATTATTATTTGTTGTTATGATTGTTGATATTTTGTTATTGGGTTAATAATAAGTAAAGGTGGTCACAAGGTTAACATCATAGGGATGTTTTCTGCACACAAGTTCTTCAACTTTATTAAATTGTGGTCAAATGAACCATATGTCATCTTTGTGAATACAAATTTCTATTAATGGCTTTTTGGGTGATAAACTGCTAATTTGCCTATTATTACTTGTTGGTTCTGTTTGTGTGTGTTAGCACCTGAAGCAGGTGCATAACCATATACATTTTGAGAACCTGGGAACCAACTATTAGTGACAATAGCCTTAAATATTCACGATATCCATCATGAATAATTAATGAATAGTCGGTTCTTAGGTTCTCAAAATATTTATGGTTCTCGTTTGAACTTTCCCACCAGTTATCTAGTTATCTTGTTTGGGTATATAAAGCCAGTATAAAATCCTCTCGAATCATGAAATATCTTTTCTCCTTCATTACCACCATTCAATTATTTACACATAATGTGCCACTTCCATTCTCAACAGTTACTGTAATAGAACACTGTGAGTCGTGGTCATGTGCAGTGATAATACAACTAGGGTGGACAAGAAGATGGTGGTTGGTATCGACGAGCGTGCCATTGTGCCAATGCCGCCTGATCCACCTGAAATCCTTCTGCTGCCAGGACCACCACAATAAGGTATTATCCCGGGCCCACAACCTTGTAGCACCATCGCAGGTGGTGGTGATCCTGGTACTGTCCCAAAGCCACCGCCTGGGACCATCCCAGGATCGCCACCACCTTGTATGTTTCCGGGAATACAACCATCTGGTGTTCTCCCGGACACGAAACAACCTGGTGGTGTGGTCCCATAAGGGTTACCATAGTTGCCACCATCAGATGGAATTCCTGGAGGAATGCTGGGGTTGCCACCATCAGATGGTATGGTTCCTGGAGGAATGCTGGGGTTGCCACCAATTGGTTGACCCTCAACCGGTGGAGAAATCACCGGAGGACCGCCACCGGGAGAACCATCACCTAGATTGCTGCAAAACAACCATAGCATGTCAATTGGCACTGAATATAAAGACCATATGGTTAAAAGAACACCAAATAACATAGAAAAGTTGACCCGTAAATCTAGTGGCAACGAGCAAGCAAGAGGTAGAAACTTATACCTCGGGACGCCTACAAGTACACCGGCATGCATCGTGAGTTGGTTTATGAGGTTGGCCGACATTGGCGGCACACTGGAGTCCTTGTCATACTGAGTACTCATTTCTGCACCGGAGGGGACAAAAAACGCTCCATTAACCATCAAGTCCCCTTCCGTCCTCCAATTCCACCTCTTCCATTCGTCGTCCTTCGCCTCCATTCGCTTCGTTACCTGCGCCATCCACCCGTCATAACCAATTCTAATTAAAAATCAAATCAAACAAATCCAGTATATCCCACTCGAAAGCTCTCAACTTGTGCAAAAGTGTCGGCAAAAAGTAAAGAAACGGTTATGTACCTCTTTGTGAGAGTCGGGTGCGGCGACGAAACGGTTGCCTTGACTGCTGATGGTGGGAGCTGCGCTCCCACCAATGGCATACAACTGCCATTCAGTATAGTCATTGTTTACGACATGGAAAAACCCATGCCGGCATCTCGGCATTCTTTCCACGAGCCCTTTCCCGAAGTGATTGAATGCTACCGTTACCTATGCACACAATCGTTTTTAGTCCTAACATAAAGGGTAGATACCGATAATATTTGGTATCGTGTGCCAAGAGATTACTCTTACCTGCATTCCTGAATCGGCCAAAAAATCATCTGAGTGACCCAACAACATGACCTTATCGTGATCAGTGAAATAGCAGTTGGTTATCGTCACGGCAGTGGACCCATGCGTGACATCCAACAATCCGTCCGTACACCTGGCAAAAGAACAATGGTCAACCCACAAATTCTTTACCCCCTTGATCGTCATTCCATCACCGTCCGATTTCCCCCTGCCTACCACGTCCGTTGGACTCACCCGAATCTTAGCATTCCCGGATGGCTCGCAGTCGTGGATGTAGAGACCATGAATAATTATGTTACCAACGTTCTCGATCACAAAGCACCCTTTCCCGGTTACATGCACAACCGCTCCACGGCCATCGATGGTCTTCGAGCTGCTGACAACGAGCTCGTGATTGAGATTAATGTGCATATCCTTGGCGAATATGATCCAGAGAGGCTCGGATTGTATGGCGGCATGCCTGAGTGTTCCCTGAGGTGGGTTTGCAGGGTCTCCGTCACTCGGGTCGGTGACGACATAGATCCGACCTCCTTTCCCGCCCATTGCCGCGTGTCCAAACCCTATCCCGCAGTCAGCAAGACGTTGGCGGTCGTTAGCCCAATTGGGATCACACCGCCAGCAATCGTCAACCGGGTTTCCCGTCTGGCAAGGTGTCTGATCTTTTGATTGGGAAAACATTGGATTTGTCTCAATTAATCTTCTTCTGGAGCTTATTGAAGCATTCACTTTCCTTCAAAACATAGCAGAAAAAAACATAAAAATTCATAAAAAAGAAAGAAACCCAGATTGGATAATGTGGCAATAAGCAAAACCCAGATGGGGAATTTGCTGAGGTTATTATAGTAATGTACCTTTGTAGTTGCTGAACAATGGCTTCAGGGTGTGGGTGTTGATAAGCCCATGCCTGAATAGAAGTTAAAAGAATGTAGATCAACAGATTACTTGGAGACATTTTTTCTGAGAATTGAATAGAAAGGTAAGAAGAGGTGGTTTATATAAGAATGGGAGAAGAAGTTATATTTTAATTTTAAATGAGATTTGATTTCATAGGTTAGGGTTTAAGTTTATGCATGAGGGTTTTGATTGATTGAATTACAAGTAAAGTAAAGATATAATAAGCTATGAAAGCATGAAATGGATTAAATGATGAATTTTCTTCATAAATATCATTAACATTCTTATCTTGTTAATAAATTATGCTTTTTGAAAATAATAACCATCTTCTTTGTATTTTTTGATAGTCTATTTCATATCTTAGCTTGTTTATTTACCCATACTTCTATGCTTTTCATGTAAACAACTGAAATGATATCATTAGGATTTCATATGGGTAGTAGAAGATGACACTTTTCCCAATACACAAACTCAACATTATCCTTCAAATATACCATTTATGTATGTTTGCATGCATATACATACATATATACCATATTTTATATTTTGTGACCATATTTTTAGAGTAGGGCTCATACGGAAACATAATAAAATAAGAAAACGATCAAATTATATAAGATTTTACATTATGTGTGAAATCATTTATGCGACTTTAGTCGCAACCTAAGGACGCTGGCCAAGTCGTCTACACACATCTTTGTTGACCTTTAATATAAAATCACATATAATTTTATAGATAATTTAACATTTTTCTTATTTAGTTATTGTTGTTGCTAAAACATATATTTATATTTCAAAGTAATATATAAATGGGATACATGCACGTAATTAATATGCATTTCTATCTAATCAAAATTTTGAATTCAAACTCCACTCTTCTTATATTTTATTATTTATTATTTCTAATAATAAATTAAACAAATCCGAAACATGTACAAACAAGGTTTATAGTCGCTACATACTCATCATTAAGACGAGTTCATAGAGGTCTTTAGCTACAGATAAGAAAATATCGCATGGATTAACAAAAATCTCGTTTTGTTTTTAGTTTAGTTGTGAATGTCTACATCTATAATATACGTAGAAATATTGAAATATATATGTACTTATATATATATATATATATAGAGAGAGAGAGAG
>LUCG01293065.1:0-11862 GCA_001633085.1 Carthamus tinctorius
AAAACATTACAAAATGTACTCGATTCATTATAAAAAATATGTTTAAATATAAGCTAATCAGAAACAATCATACCTTAAAGAGTTTATAATAATCTTTAATTTGGCAAATATCTTTTAAGATATTCCTTTTTTTCTCTGAGATGACATTTTTATAATTGTTGCCACCAAACTCAATTGTCTTTCTTTTTGTATGCTACTTCCAATATTTTATTTTTATTTAACAGACTCCATTAATTATATTTTAATATTTTAAATAAAATTTTTCTCATTCATGTAGAACGGGACCTACTTGAGGAATGGACCAGGACTATGGCACATCGGAGACTACGACTTCCGCCACCTCTTCGACGGCTACGCCACCATCGTCCGCCTCGGTTTCGAGAACGGCCGCCTCGTGATGGGACACCGGCAGGTCGAATCCGATGCATATAAAGCAGCAAGGAAAAGCAACAAACTTTGTTACCGAGAGTTTTCTGAAGTCCCCAAGTACGACAACTTCCTGGCGTACATAGGAGACTTGGCAAAATTATTCTCGGGCGCATCCCTGACCGACAACGCCAACACTGGCGTTGTCCAGTTAGGGGATGGCCGGGTGGTTTGTCTCACTGAGACAATTAAAGGGTCGATTGTGATCGACCCAGATAATTTGGATACGTTAGGGAAGTTTGAGTATACTGACTCGTTGGGTGGATTGGTCCACTCAGCACACCCTATAGTGACTGAGTCGGAGTTTTTGACACTGTTGCCGGATTTGTTGAACCCTGGCTATCTGGTGGCAAGGATGGAACCGGGTACAAACGAAAGGAAGGTGATTGGTCGGGTTGACTGTCGTGGTGGTCCGTCACCGGGGTGGGTCCATTCGTTCCCCGTGACCGAACATTATGTGATTGTGCCCGAAATGCCCTTGAGGTATTGTGCACAAAATCTTTTAAGGGCCGAACCCACACCATTGTATAAGTTTGAGTGGCATCCGGAGTCCAAAGGATACATGCATGTTATGTGCAAAGCTAGTGGCAAATTGGTAACCACTTTATGCTTTTCAAATTATCTTGTTTAAAAATACAACGATTAAATGATAGTCGTCTCAAATAACTTATTTTGTCGTTAAATTTAAAGGTCGCGAGTGTCGAAGTTCCTCTATTCGTGACGTTTCACTTCATCAACGCGTACGAAGAGAAAGATGAAGACGGGAGGGTGATCGGAGTTATAGCCGATTGTTGTGAACATAATGCGGACACAACCATCCTTGACAAGCTCCGGCTCCAAAATCTCCGGTCGTGGTCCGGCAAGGACGTTCTTCCCGATGCTAGGTACATAATTATAGATTTACCCTTTGGTGGCTCCTTTTACCATTTAAGATCAAGGGGTTTTAGGTATATAATATTTATATATGGCCAAACGCATACAATTTGTTTTGACGAGGTTTAAACCCTAGACCTTTAAAGAGGTCCGGATCTAAATCTAATGGTGGCACATGTACTGCTTGGTCAATGACCCTTTTATAAAGATCTCGTTTTCTAGTATTACACCAAGTTTTTAATCAAACTCAAAATTGCAGGGTCGGGCGATTTAGAATACCATTCGATGGGAGCCCGAATGGAGAACTAATAGACGCTCTAAACCCCGATGAACATGGAAGGGGGATGGATATGTGTAGCATCAATCCGGCTTATTTAGGCAAGAAATACAGATACGCTTACGCTTGTGGCGCTCAACGCCCATGTAACTTTCCCAACACACTCACCAAGGTGCAATTTCGCTTCGAAATTTTTCTCGTTATATGTTCTTAAAAGTTAGAATGAATTGATGGTAGTAACATTTTTTTCGCATTTTAAATTTACAGATAGACTTAGAGGAGAAAAAAGCAAAGAACTGGCACGATGAGGGCGCGGTGCCATCCGAACCTTTTTTTGTCGCACGCCCTGGAGCAACGAAAGAGGATGATGGTAAGCCACCAAGTTAAAATCCATATCTACTTAAGATCGTGATAAAAAAAAAGTTAGTACGAAATTGATCTTCTCTATGCTATTACCATTGTTCGCGAACAGGAGTTGTGATTTCAATGATAAGTGACAAGAACGGTGAAGGGTATGCGCTAATACTAGACGCGTCCTCATTTGAAGAAATCGCTAGAGCAAAGTTCCCTTACGGGCTTCCGTATGGACTTCACGGGTGTTGGGTTCCCAAGCATTGAAAAAGGGCAACGTCGAAGGTTACAAAATACGTATCGAAATACACGGTTTTGTACATCTAATTGGCTAAAACCATAGGGTATACCTTGTTGAAAATGGCAATATATAGTTGGTGTACATAATGATGATTTATATGTTATGAAAGGGAATATGTAACATGTTTGTGTAGATTAGTTTTCTTGTATCATAATGAATGCCAATTACATTGTATACAATACTATAAAATTGTAAATTTCGTATTTAGTATTTCCGAATCTAATAATGGTTAGCGTTGGGTTTGTTAGGTTATCGAACCTAATCCCTTCGGCTTAAAAATCTTAATTTGTTCGGAAAGTTATAAATGCATAACTCAACCTACTTCGTTTGTATTGGATTAAGTTGAATTGATCTAGTTTAACATACTAAAAAGTTAAAGATGATTAGCTTAAAATATAAAACCTTAAAACAAGAATACATGTTAATTAGTACTTAATTGTTTAACCAGTTATTACAATCATCCTAATATAAGTCTAAATATGTTAAGATAAATATTAAAATGAACACTTAAAAAATAAGCACTAGGTAGTTAAGATTTGAATTTTCCATTTATTCTCATGTTAAGGGTGGGTTGATTTGGTTACCAACCAAATGGTCAATTCTAAGAGCATTTCTAACAACTTCTTTTAAGTAAAGAAAATCTAACTTCTTTTATAATGATTATCCCGCTTCTTTTTCAACGGGGTTCCTCTTTGAATCTTAAAGGAGACACCTTAAAGGCGTTTACGGGTGTCGTCCTATACGTATCCTTGGCTCATTTGAAAACTAAGAAAACGGAAGAGTGTTCTCGAATTCTACTTGCGACAAGGAGCCTTGATGAGTAGTCAAATTCAAGCTTTTCGTAGTTTTGGCTAAAGCATAGAGTGAGGCGGAGTAGGTCCTTAAATGGATGGTTGGATTGGTGCATTTCACCGTCTTCTTGTTTTTAGTTTTTTTGGTTTGCATCTCTTGTTTGTTACTTGTTAGGATGCTTTTTGGTGTTTCTTTGTGGTGTTTGTTCGTTGCCTTGTTTTTTTTTTCCAGCTCCTTTGTAGTTTTTTAGGTGTAAGCTCCTCGCTAGTCCTTGTCTTCTAATAAAGGGTTTCTGGGTCACTCTTGGAAGGGTGATGGTCATGTCGAAGCTCTCCCCTTGTGTGCCCTTTGTTGTCGTTAAAAAATATATATATTATGAAAACAAAGTAAATCTAACCATACCTCATGTAAACTCAAATGTGAATCTTGTGTTGTGAATGCCCCAATATTAAAATTAATAATGTTGTTTACATTGTGTGCACAATCTGTTCATTTTGGGTGCACGATATGCATTAGACCACCTCCAACAACATAGCAAAATCATCAAATTTGCCGGTGGACGAGTCTAACCATACTACAAACAACAACAACAAAAATTGTCGTTCAAAGAAATGAGGAACAAAATGCCACCAAATTTGGTGATGCACTATCACGTGGCATTAAGGGATGACCCACCATAAATCCTTTTTTTAGGTTTCTCTTTTATAATTAAACCAACAATAAGATTTAATGCTAATAAAAGGGTTTTTATTTGGTCCATCAATTTGGTGCTTTTTTTAAAGTATGGTTGGAGTTTTTTTTTGTTTTATTATTATTTTTTTATGTTAGGGAGTCCATCATTTTTAGTGTTTTTGGTGTTCTTTTGATTTTATGGGTTGAAGTTGGCCTTAGGAAAATAAGATATAGAAAAAGAGATTAACATGAAATAATCTTAAAAATTAATTAATTTTTACTTAATAAATATAAATAATTGTTTCTTTAATTAATAACATCAATTACATAAATTAATAGATTATAATAAACTTCAGGCTATCAGTACCCCAACCCTCCAACCCTCCCAACCTAACATGTCACATCAGCTGACACAGCTTTTCTCCAATCCTCTGCAAGCCCTCTGTAACCCTCTCATATAAAACACACACTACACACACGAGACACACACAACACGCAGCGGCTATGTGACCCCCAAAGCCCCCAACCCGCCGGCATCACAGGCTGCGTACCGCAGCCCGCTCAACCCGCTGAGCCCGCCGGGCTTGAGCCCGCTCAGCCTGGCGGTGCGATACGCATAGCCTCATAACTTTTATATATATTTAAGTTATCAAATAGTTAAGTCAATAATGAACCATTCATTATCCATTAAAAACCTACATGATATATAGGGTTAAGTTCACATGAGACAAAGTTATTTTCGTAAGATCAGTGAGACCAACATATTTTACATGAAATTTCACATCAAAAATTTGTGAAGGTAAAAAAAATTGAACATTAATCGTAAAAATATACTAAAAAACTCGAAGAAACGAACCNCACAGCATTTGAGCTGTGAAGGTTTCGTTTTTTACCCTGTTTTGGATATTTTTTGCATCGAAAGTGTTTTTTAGGTCTGTTATTCGAGTTTTATTTACCTTCACGGTGTTTCTTTGTAAAGTTTCATACGTTAGATATTGGTCTCACGGGGTTTTATGAAAACAGTTTGGTCTTATCTGATCCTAAGTTGTGATATATATACCTAAGTTGAAAGATAATTCTAGTTCTTAATATTGCAAAGCTACATTGCTATTAAAATAAACATATTTTTAAATTATATCTACATAATTAATTATATCTTGTTAAAATAAACATATAAACTTTTATAACCAATAACAAAACATTCACATGCATTTATCACATATAATATAGTAGAATGTTGCATAACATGATATCATAGAAGGAGGGCATTTTTGTCATTTTAGTGGCCTATGAACCGGTGGGCTTTCCTTTTCATCCAACTGTCGTTTTCCGTAACCACCTCAAATTATTATCGGAAGTCGATTTCCTTATTATTCAATTGACAAAAATCAATATTTGAACCTTAATTATTTATTTAAAAAAAAATCATATTTGTTAACGACAGATAAACTTACACACACGTTCTCGTGGTTTTCGAGATCCATTGAACACCCGACTAATTCGGGTCGGTCTCAAACCGGCCCGAGGGCCGGCCCAGAATCTAGGTAACTCCACTTGCTGCCGCGGGGTTTCGAATCCGAGTAGTTAGGAATACCATTCACTGACCTCCATAGGATATTACCTCTACCACTGGACTAGACAAGCTTTGTTAATCATGTTTCTTAGTAAAAAATTGAATTTTGATGAGAAGGTCAAGCAATCTCAATTTTTAGATTAATCCTAATCGAAGATAAATATGCATGTATTAAAGTGTCGTTACCTATGAAATCACATAAATGTAATTACTTTAAGGCTTTAAATGTGATATCATAAGATTTTTTAGATAAAATCGTAAACAATAAAACTTTTAACGTTTTTATGTTAATAATAAGAAATAAGACTTCATAGCAACCCAAAATAACGATAGTGGAACTAAAATAGCCAGATACAAAATCTTTTTTTTTTGAAGGTTCACCTGGACTTTAGCCAGACTACATCTTTGACAAATTTTACCGAGAGCTAGATATGCTCCCCTAGGATTAATACTCAATGGTAATTAATTTTAAATTTTTTTTATCATGATATCATTTATGATACCACTGTTAAAAATCTTGGATCTGTTTCTGTTAATGAGATATATAGGATCTATTTCCTACTAAAATGCTATCCATAAGTAGGCATGAGATTGAAAGTAATTAATCGTTCAAATTTCTTCTTACATTAACTTTTATTCTCACTCGATTTCATCTCTTAGTAAAAATGTTTAAAGTTACTCCATGAATATGACGTTTTACATATAGACTAGTTTAACCAAATTAGGTGCCTAACCATCTTTTACAGTCTCTTATATTGGAAAAGGCTTTTATCCGATAAGAATTAAAGTTATTTACCAAATTAAACGGCTTATATATTAGACCAACCATGCATGTTGGTGTTGAGTAAAAGATTTAGGCTAGATATACAAAACACGTAAGCGTTTACAAGATATATAAAAATAATCACTCCCATTCACCTTACTAAGTAAAATATCAGTTATTAAAAGTATATAGTTTAACTCTATAAACTTCTCATAACCGGTAAACGTTAATCATAATATTTATAAGGGGTAAGTAAAACATTATCTTGACTTCTAAAAATAAAATATGTTGCTTATGAATGTTGACGGTGACATAAACATTTAAAGTTTACTTTTCTTTAATTTCAATTATCATTGACAAACTTACCATAAAAATATTTATATATATATATATATATATATATATATGTTTGTCTTATTATAACATAAAATGGATGGTGTGAAGGTGTTTTCACACCTTCTAAACTTCTAAGTGACTCCAATTCATTTGGGTGTTCATATTGTGGTAATTGATCTTGGGAAGTGATACAATAATATATATATATATATATCTTATGTAAATACAATATGTTTAGTCATTTTGAAATATATAATTTAAAGGATGATGTGAAGAAATGAAACTAGATTCTCATGTATGTTCTTTTATTAAAGCAGTAAATGTCTATGATCATTGGAGCTTCCTATTATATGTAAATGTGCATGACATACACTTATTTATCTGGATAAGGAAATGTTAGTGAAACTTCATGTTTAGAAAAACCTAGATTAACTGTGAAAAACGATCAAAACTTCATATTTCAGTCAACACTTCTTCATACATGGGGTTATGGTAAAAACTTTCTATTGTCTAACCTAAAATACTTGGTAAACAAACGTTTTCTAGACACCACTTACTTTAGAATTGTTTATTACAAATATAGTTGTTACTCTACATTGTGCTTATGGTGCTTACCAATAATTGTTGGTAAACAACTCCTAAATCTATGTAGCAAAACTATTGAAGGCAAAGCCATTTTGGCTGTGGCCTAATGGTAAGCCTTAGGGAATTGTGGTGAAAAATGCCATTTACCGTATATTCGAATCTAGGGGTTGTCAAACCCGTAGGTTCATTAGTGATGACTCCAGCTCATTTGAGGTTGCCCAAGAGATTAGCCGGCATGAGTAAGTTGGTCCGAAAACCCAAGATTACCAAAAAAAAACTTTGGAAGGCGATTAACTTGTCAATTGTTAAAAAAAAGGTAAATATGCTATATTTTGACATAATAAAGGAAACATATTTATTGTTGATAGAGAAACGGAGCCATCGGAGCTTTACAAATGGATAAAAAATAAGGGGCGACGTTTCTGGAAAGTATAGTTGTCGCTAACATCGCTCTTCTTTCCAAATGGGTGTGGAAATTTCACTTTAATACAAATTCCAACTGGACAAAAGTGATGAAAGCTATCCATCTATAGAGCGGTGGTCTGAACTATGTGAGCGAGATTCCGGGTAATCATGGCCCATGGTCCAGAATCTTAAGGACGTTACGATGACTAAACGAGAAAGGCTTGACCATTGACGATCTAATGATCAAACAGATTGGAGATGACAATAGTACTATATTCTAGCATGACAACTAGATTGGAGATGGCAAGTGAAAGGACTTGTTTCCAAGATTGTTTCCACTTGACAAGGGAAACCTTGCGACGGTGGCAAAGAGAAGGGGGAGAAGTAGAGTTCAAATGTGACCGACATAAGAAATTCGAATGGAAGAGAAACTGCAGATTTATTGCATTTATCGAGGAAATTGGGAAGCATCCCTAAACTCCACAGATGAGAATGAAAATGAAGACTTTGTGGCAAATGAGGCTTTTCTGTCAAATCTATGAAAGAAAATTTTGAGTCATTGATGCTTGACTATGGAAATTTTAGAAGTAGATGGAACAACTTAGCTCCATCAAAATCAATATATTCTGTTGGAGAGCATTACAAGGTCGCATCCCGATCAAATCAAAGTTGACCGACATGGGTATAGACCTCGATAACACGCTTTGCCCAATATACAAACAGGTTGTTGAAATAGTAGATCATACACTTTTCACGTGTGATTTATTTGTTGTCGTTCGGAAAAGAATGGAAAGCCGGTGGCAGTTCTCTTTTTCCTCATTTCATTCCTTTGAATCGGCTTTAGAAGGGCTAGATACGGTCCACATATCTTTGGTGAATCGTGATTACTTGGAGGCTATTATGTTCGTCACCCACTACCCTATCTGGAACTTTCAAAATAAAACTGCTTTCGACATTTCAACACCTATGAGGGAAGATCTTCTTAATTCGATTATTGGTAACTCATTTAGATGGACAATGTACAGGCATAAAGCGATTCTGAAAGACATCTTTACTTGGCGAAGCTCCCCTTAACATTGTTTTCCTTGTAACTTTTGTTTCTCCCTTCTGCTAGCTTTGGCTAACTTTTATTGCACTATTGTTTCTAGCGGAGGGGGAGAGGAAGAGAGAGAGACGTGAAAACTCAAAATCATGTGAGATCATATTGTTTTTGTGAAACGCATGAGACGACATAATAATACCGAACCTTCACAACAAAACCATTCTTAAGGTCAACGTTCTTTATACTTTCACAATGTTTTTCTGTGAAATTTCAATGTTATTTTATGGCCTCACGAGTCTTACAAAAATAAGTTGGTCTACTTCGTAACCAACTCTAAAATACAATATGGTTTATTACCAAGAAAATATGATTTAATTAAATTATTAGATGTATATAAATTGGCAAACAAGAATTAGTCCATGTGCACACACGTAGATAACAACAACTTTTATCTAAATAATATCATATGTTTAAATATTTAATTCAAATGATAGTATCATGTGCAACCAATTCATATGTCGACCGCCGATGTATTTTTGTAATAATTTATCAAAATAATGTATGAATACACTATTTAATAATAAATTTAAAAAATTGTTGACTTAACTCCTTAAAAGACTATAAACACCTCAAACATTTTGCATAAGTTGGAAAACTTATAAATCAAAATAATCTATATTACCTGCAAAAATGATATTGGAAACTTATAAAATTCAGGATTTTATATTAAGTATATTAATAGACAAAAAGACGAGAAAATGATTATTTTAATCATTTAAAAAAATTAAATTCACCTCCTAATCATTCTTTTCCTAAAATTCGTGAAATATCCATTAATTCCCTATCCAGCCACCCCTATTGGTAGCTCCGGCGAGTTTTCCGGCCAAAATCAACACTGGCGGCGAATTTGATGCAAGCCGCTATCGGAAGCAACCCCTATTAGCGGTCGGGGTGACGTGGCATGCTCCCATTGGTCCACGTCATTCCACGTAGGCGGCACATCACCTTGAAGCTGCCACCTATGCTGCTATCGGGACCCAACCCTATTAACGGCAGCCGTGACGTGGCGCGCTCCTATTGGCCCACGTCATTCCACGTGTATGCCACCTCAGCCGCTATCCTTACATACCCCTATTAGAGGTATCTCAGCCACTATCCTTACATACCCCTATTAGAGACACCCCCCAAATGGCACTCCCTCATTGGTCTACCCCACCGCCCACCTAAGCACCCACCCCTAAACCCTATCATATTTGTCGTCGGGATGTGTTCGGCCAGAAAATTTGGCCGGACCGCTAATAGGGGCTGCCGATCGGTCGGTATTTGAAGCATTTTAAGGAGAGAATGGTTAGAAGGTAAAGTTTATTTTCTGAAATGCGTATATAAATTATTTTCTCCAAAAAGATTTAATAAAAGTTAAATAATAAATATTCTATTAATTTTTTTCTATTTGAAGTTATTGAAAATAAATAAAAATAAATATTAACATGAGTTGTGGTGGCAATCATCCAACGTATCTCTTCTGTACTCCAGCTTGCCTTCCTTTGAGTTGGCGTCTACATGAAGATTTTATCTTTATATAATAGGCAGAATGTCTCTTTTGTCCTTTTTAGTTCAAATATAAGTTAATTAATCATTATAATTACATTTCTTAAATATAAAATACACATTAAATGTCCATTATTTGAGTACTGGGCCTCTTATGATAACTAAAATTTTCATCTAAATCTAAACGTCAAAACTCTTGTGACTATGGAGATTCACTTGTGATGACTTTCGACGATTCGAAGTCGTCTGGGAGATCAATGGATGCAAGCAAGCTGGCCAGAAACCTATAACCACCCTTGAAAAAGGTTATAAATGGTATAGAGTTATCACATGTGAACCTCTATAGCCGCTAGAGTTTTGGTAACGTCTGAATTTGAATACAGAGAAGATGGGAATTTTACTACATTCTTCAAGCCTAAATAGTGCGTTACAATCCATGTGGTTATTTATTTTGCTATATACTTTGTGTTTTTCAAACAAAGTAAAAGAGTATTAACACAAATGAGTATAAATAATCATTTTAGGGGGTGTTTGGGTGTGCTTATTTCAAGGTGTTTATGACTTACCTCATTCTTGGAAAACTCATAAGGAGTTTTGAAAGTGTTTGTATTAGCTTATCTCCTTTGTGAAGAAGCTAATAAGGAGTTTTTTGGGAAGCCAAATTTTTTTGACTTCTTGGAAAAAGAGATAAGCAGATAAGGAGATAAGCACTCCCAAATACCCCATTGTAACATTTTAAGAAGATGATAATTTTTTTACCGAACCATACTAGCCAACATATGTACGTACTAAACATACCAATTGAATTAATACCAATTTCAATTACAGTAATTGGTAATGTTGTATCAAATATGCAAACTTGGTTGGTAAATGATAGTATAAGTAACGTGCCATGATGGTAACATGATACCAACATATTTTGTTATTTATTTGTTTTTGTATTTTTTATGTATTGAAGTAAACACTATAACTTCTAACTATTTTATTAAACATTTGAATTATTACAATTAAAAACACGTAAATATCACATATATTACTTGAAATCAAAAGGCCACTCAAAATTTGAACAAAACAAGAAGTTTTTATTTATTAACCTAAAGTTGATACAAAACCTCCAACATGTACAACCTGAAAAAAGTCAGCACCAAATATAGTTGATTAGTACATCATATAAGATTTTATGTACCATTTACAGTTGATTTGTAAAAAAAACTTGATAACTACCAAATCCACTTCGGATTTCTAACACGAAAACAACATAACATTACAATGGCTTAGAAGCATAACATGATAAAGGTTGGTTAACATAGGAATAGATGGCATATTTTTCGATCATCAACAAAAATATCGTTTAAATCAGGTCGAACCTGCTTTCGTTTATTGTGTTTGGAACATTCTAATTTGATACAACAAAATAATTTAAAAAGAACCTAAAAAAATCTCAACTACAATCACTTTTTAAGAAACGAAGGATCTCATAAAATGAAATCTCTATGACAAGTCGCAAATGTAAACACTTATATACAAATATATAGATACAATTTTAAATTAAGAGGCTTTACTAAACATTTGCCATAACAATCACTTACTGATTCAACTTATCTTATCGGATAAACATAAATAAATATCGATAATCTTACACAATAAGAAAGAGAAGACAAGAATCAAAGGTCTTACTAGCTATAATCTCTTGCCATTAATTCATTTTAATGACAAAAATATTATAAAGATAAATGACAATAATGACCTTCACTAAAATGAATTTATTAAATTAAAAATGAATTTACATGGTCAAAACTGAAATGTATAAAAAAGTGGAAATGAAATACATTAATATATATATATATATATATATAGAGAGAGAGAGAGGAAAGTTCAAATGTGAACCGCTTTTTGGTTGTGAACGTGAGGACAGCCG
>LUCG01293075.1:3833-14872 GCA_001633085.1 Carthamus tinctorius
AAAAGTGATCCTCACCTTTCATTCAGTCAACATGTGCGGCTTTAACTGTGAAGCACCAAATAATTCCTCACACATTTATGTAGAAGACAAAGGGATAGTTTCATAACTTTTACACATAGACGACAAACAAGTTCATATATGGATTCATGATTGATATATGAATCAATTAAAAATAATTCATATATAATCGTATAGCTCATATATAAATTAGTTAAAAATACTTACTATGTGAATTATACATGTTTATGTATGAACGTATAGTTCATATATGAATCAGTTAGAAATAGTTAATGTGTGAATTACATAGATTCATATATGAACGTATATTAATTGAATTATGCAGGTTCACGTATGAACATACAGTTAATATACAAATCAGTTAAAATAGTTAATATGTGAATTACACCGGTTTACATATGAACATATAGTCTATATGTGAATCACACAGGTTCATATATGAGCCCGTTTTACGCCTATTTGTAACAATTACGAAACTACCCCTATATTTTTTTTTCGCATAACTGCATATTTTGACCAATCAAAATCGCAATTCTTGACCAGTCAAAATTGTAATTGTTAATGCCAAACATTGAAAATAATAAAATCAACTTAAGGTAACTTAAGGTTTGGTTGGAACTTTATCAACTAAAGATCGTTTCCTTCGAGAAACCGACAATAAAAGATAAAAAAACAAGAGACAAGATTTTGGTGTCGTGGAAAACCTCTTTCGAGAGTAAAAATATCGGATGACAAGGGAAGTTGTCAATGCACTATGGATTTGCAGACTTTGGAGCACCACTTAAAGGTTTGACAAAGAAGACACTCGATTCATTGAAGGTAACATCGGCACATGTGAACTATCTATGAAGGGCTGAATTATAACAACGATAGCCTTTTTGGACACATGAATACCCAAGGAATACACACTTGATAGCACGTGAGGAAAGTTTATCACGTGTCGGGCGATGATCATGAACATCAAATTCACATCCCAATATTTTAGGATTGAAGGGAAAATGAGTGTCTTTGGGAAATTGAATGGAAAAGGGTGTCTTCCCTAAGGATAGAAGATGGCATACGGTTAATCAGATAATTAGCTGTAAGAACTGCATCAACCTAGAAACATTATGGTACATTATAGTGAATCATCATAGTGTGAGCCACATCTAGTAAATGGCAGTTCTTTCATTCAGAAGTGTCGTTCTGTTAGCGTGTGTACTCTTCTTGTTCTCATAGAAATAAGCATGGCACTTTTAGCTCGTAGTATAGTTCAATGCTCTACCAATAATTACAATGGTGCTATTTGTCCAAAGCTCCAAACTAGTTACATTTTGGACAGGGTTTGAGCAGATGGAGGAAGTTTATCCTCGCAATTTTTTTTAAACGTGCTGCATACGTCAGCGTCTATTTTCTAAATTCTCCAACTTCTCTCTTCTATATTTTCCGTCTATTCATTTTTTTTTGTCTTTGTGCTTACTGAAGTAGGTTGGGTTGTAGTTTACACTAATGTGCCTTTGAATTTACATTTTTGGTGATATTAGCATGAGTGAATTGCTTATCACTAATATCCAACATATCCATGCTCACATATCATGAATCCGAATGATAGAGTCAGCTTTATATGATTGGTGTAATTTTAGCTCAAGCGTTCCTTGCATCTAAAACCTATGTTGTATTTGTGCATTAGCAAAAAATAGAATACATGATCAATGTACAACGTATTAATGTATTAATATATTGCAACATTTTCGATGCATGAAATAGCAGGGAGAAGTATATAAGACACAAGTACTAAGAGCTAAGAAGTTGTCATGTTTTGGATTTAATTGGAGGCGACATCCCTGAATCTAGACGTGCCTTTGAGTTGAGTCAACTCCTTGAGTAAATATTGCCCCTCCTGTTCAGGTATTTCCTAAATGATTGCTATCCTGATAAACATCATCCATTTTTACATGAATATCCACCGGATGCAAGTGGTACAGGGTCATTCGCCATTCAAGAACTTGTTGAATACGTAGAACCTCTTTGTTTTTTTCCTACCGTGTTGATAAGTATCAATTTTATATATTTTATGTATCAATTTAACCTTTGATTTGTGGTTTTCTAGACTTAATTTCATCCCGTTAATTATGGATTGTATTTCCTTTATTTTATTTCCTAAAAGAAAAAGAAAATATTGTCATTTTGAATGTTACTTTGTTTTCTTTGGTTAGCAAGTTAGCAGCAACCTAAAACGGTAATGAAATAAGAAAAGAAAAGAAAAAAATACAAACTAAAAGTATGGATTATTTTAATTTGTTGAGAAGAAGAAAACAAAAAAGAGATTAAAATAGAGCCCAACACTCCTCTTTGCAAAGCAGATCGAGACCCAATGTGACAACAAATATTCAGGTAACAATAAAGATTTAACAATCAAAGTTTCATAGATTTCCTGATAGAGAGAATGAATATGTAAGAATTCTGCCCTTTCTCTCTATTGCTTTTCTCACACATATGCTGATTACTAATATGAGAGGTTTAACCTAAAACAACCTAATCTATTTATAACTTATTACAAATAAAAGCCCATATCTAATTAAAGCCCAATTAAAAATTAATTACACAAAATAAAAGGCCCAACAATTAATTTAAACCATCAAGATTGTCTCCTCGTCTTGTGATCTCGGATACAACAAAATTCGGGTCTAACACCCAAGAACCCAAAGAAAAAATGATCTCAATTTCCACAACCAGAATGTACCCTAACTTCCTGTTCTCGAGTTTTTTTTTAAGGAAGGAACGGAAAGAAATTCTAAGAAAATTAATAAAAGTGTGTTTTCGAGTTTTTCTTACAAGAAGAAAAGAAAATGATTTGGAGGGATTTGAAGGGATAACTCTTTTTTTTCCTTGAAAGTTATCCTCCAAAAAATAGGATGATTTGGAGGGATAACTTTCTCCTTCTCTTCGCTTTCTTTCCCTTAATTTTTAAACTCGAGAACAGGACGTAAACTTTTTTCTTCTAGTAATGAGTAGGTAGTGCTTGAATTGGATGATGTCGTAGGCTTTATTTGAATGCTATTTCATGGAATTTCATCTTTGCAAGACTTTGGATTGATTCTTGAAATCATCACTACGTTATCATGTTTGGAAGGATCCCCGCTCTTGTCAAATTTAGTTTCGAATTGCTAGTTGAAATAGGGAATCCGAAATTGTTCTTTATTTTATTCTTGTAGCAAATAGTGTTTAAATTAACAGAATGCTTGATTTTTGGCATTATAAGTTTACACGGTTTGGCTTAAGTGATCGGCGTTCGATTACTAGTCAAGAACAGTGTTTGTTTGTCCTTAATGCAACTAACAGTTAAACCGAAGTTGGTAAATGGGTTCCACTAGCTAGTTAGAGACTAGATTCTGAGCTTCTCGTAGTCGACCCTTAAAGCAATTAGTACATTGATGAGTATCATTGTTCTAACGGTTCTTTTTGATATGAAATTAAATGTGTTCTATATATGGTACATCATCTGAAGAAAAGTGTGTCCGCTCATTACTAGAATTCGTTGTATTGATATTTTCTAAGTTATTGAATTATTTTGTATGCTAGTTAATTACCAATCATCCACCCCCTTTGTTATATTTAATGATTCTAACGAATTTGCACACGATCACGTCATGGACCTACGGTTAACATCGAGTCCCTAAGGAGACGACCCTACTTGCTACTATCACAGTTTTATTGTGTTTGGAAGTAATAGGTTTTAACTTTTAGTTAGTTTATTATTTTGCTGGACTCGACTCCCGTCACCTGTAAGAGTGTCAGTTTTCATACAGGAGAGCAAGCACTAATCAGTCAATACACACAAGATTCTACCAGTAGTAGTCGAGATGTTATTTAAACATACACTTTGGGTAATTTTTGGTTTGTTGTAGGCTATGTCCTAGTGCATTGGTGAAAATGTTCTTACAACTAGGAGGCTGTGTTTTCAAACTTATTTCAGCTGCATTAGAATACAAGTTAGTATCACATACACTTTGGTAATCTGTATTGTTGTTTCATCTGGCCATTAAAATGTAATGTGGTTTGATGATGGTAGAATACTAGAATAGCATGTTATAACATCATGATTGACTGTCTTGCCTTCAGATTCGAAAATGAAATTAGTCGTTGCCACTGGAAAAGGGGAGCCTGCAGTGGTAATGGCTGAATACGGTTTCAAGTAAGTACTAGTAATCTCGAAGGAATGTGACATCCTATACCCATCATTTCGAAAATCTTAATATGTTCCTGTCTTCTCCATATCTTCGTAGTGTATAAGTTGCGATTTCGTGCAGAAAAGCCGTCTCGTTAGACGAGTATGCATCTTACTTCAATAGCATTGATCCTCTATCACCATACAAAACCTGGACCGCGAAGCAGCCAGGCGATGAGCATATAAACTCCAGCCAGTCAGTCCCAAGATTTGATGCAACTTCTGAAAGAGTCAAAGCAGCTTTTGTTGTTAGCGATCCTGTTGACTGTGGTAGAGATATTCAGGTAGCTTAATTGCTTCTATTTTATTTTTTAATTAAGTTTCTTTTCATGTTTTATTCGTGTGTCTATGCTTCCAAGAAAATTACAACTTGAAGGGATGCCAAAAAAATCCCAAAACCGACAGGGAAAACCGAAACCCGAAACAATGGGTCGGGTTCGGGGACGATAAACGGGGATGGGGAAAGCCCGCTTATTTCAAATGAGGACGGGGGGAACAATCCCCAACCCGATTACCCGATTATATCCCTGATTATGTTTATTGTTTAGTTTTAATATTTTTGATGCATTACAACCTTAGGACTTTAATTTGCCTTCGGATATATTTGGATATGAATTCGAGAATGTTATATAATTTAGTAAATCATATTCCGAGACTCGTGGATTCGTGGTAAAGTTTAAACGGTGACGGGGATCCCACGGTGAAAAATAACCGTTTAAGTTAAACGGCTATCCCGGCGGTTAAACCCGTTTAATTAACCGTTTACACTAAACGGGGATACTCGTTTCCCCGCGGTTTTCTTTTATTATCCAATGGGGATCCCTGTTTAAATCCCTGCGACTTTTTAAACGGGGATGCGAACGTTTTCTTTAAAGGGGACAGCTCGGGCCGAAACCCGGGGGAAGTTTAGGAGAGATCGCCCCATCTATCCTCCTGAGGAGAAGTTTGGTTTCAAACCTTCAGATTTCGATCTAATACAACAATGCATGCATCACAAACAGAAACGAAACTGGAACATCATAATCAAGAAAAACAACAAAGAAATATAGTATTTTGCAAGGAAACCAAGATAAAAAACTGGAGACCAATCCTGGCCGAACTGCCCCGTCGCCATCCCTAAACTTGACTTTGACTCTGCTATTCTGCTGACATGAAATTGCCATGCAAAATTTTTAACCACATGTGAGTATGTTATTTAGTTTATTTGTGAGTATGTTATTTAGCTAGAAGGTATTTTACCGAAAGTGAACGTGAAACTAAAGAACTAACGCTAGAGTAACGGTAACTAACAAACTCAACTCCTGTGCAAAAACGCACCCAAGGAGTGAGTAGACTAACTAGTAACCAAAATGAGAGGTGTCTAAGGTTTGTTTTTAAAATGCTAGCCAAACACACATATAGTTACTGAAAATCACAGGCTCATGGCCAGTTTAACAAAACTAGTAAAAATTGTCTTGGCCCAACGATCGGTAAAGTGAACGAGCCAACGAAATGATCTTCAAAATTCGATGGTTCAACAAGCATCAAAAACCGGCCGGCCCACCAAGCTTCTTCACAGCCATCATCTTCAAGTCCACAAAACGACCCAAATCACCAACTATCTTCGGCCCAATTAGCTTTCATCGATCCATCAACAAAAATCGGTCGTCAAGTTTCGAGCCAAAAAAGCACTTCCTGCAAAGTTGTAAAATATTTTGTTAAAATTTGGGATTTTTATCGACTAAAAACATAGATTGCACACAAGTCTCACATTATAACCAAAACTCCGAAAAATGGCTAAAATTATTTAATAGGGCTATAATTCAAACAAAAATCGACGCTAAAAATACAGAAATATGATAAAAATAAGGTTAATATTTTAACCCTATCAGTATACCATCTAGATGAAGGGCTAAGTGTTGCTCAAATTTTCATTATCTTTGAGGTTTTCCCCCGAACATTCTTGGTGTCCATTATTTCTTTCTTTTGTTTAAGGAATTAATAGGAAAAGAGACGAGGTCATGGTTCTACTAGCTTGTCTGACTTAGTGGCGGAACACGAACATTATATTTTGGGGGCCAAGAAATGATATTACAAAAAATTCGAAACCCAAAACATAGCATTACAAATTTTTTGGGATTTTTAATATGTTTTTGTTACTATAATCAACTAGTAAATTTTATAAAAAGATTTTTTAGCTTATTTAATACTTTAATAATAGCAAGATTATAATATAAAATAATTTTGTTTTTTATTTTTTCTGACTATTATATAGTTAAAAAATTACCAGAAATAAAAAAGATTTTTTAAAACTAAAATCTAGACAATTTACATTATTTATATTAAACTCAAACCAATTTATACAATTTAGAGAACTTATATGAAACAAAATTTGTATTACACATACGAAGAAGAGATTTAGAAAAATAATAATATTTGGGGAAAAAAAAGGAAAACAATGATCACCTGGAGACTTGAACCTATAAATTCTTATAGGTGGTCAAGGGATGATATCCAATCTGAGCTACACATCAAAAGCTAAGAGCATTCAATAGCTATGTAAAAATAGAAAAAATAGATATTTTGGTCATTTTTTTGCTCTAACAGTTATGCTATCTTGTATGCTAAAATAGAGAAATGATGAAAAAAATTATAAAATTCTATAAATATAAAGAAGTCTCTAAACTTAATTGAAGAGAAAAATAATATATTCGTCCAATAAAAGACATTGAAATAGGATGTGTAGGAGAGAGAAACAATATTTTAATAGATATATTGCATATTTTATTAATATATTTAATGTTAGAATTGCTAAAATAGAGTAGCTGTTGAAAATGAATGTAACTTTTTTAGAGATTTTGATTTTTCATGTTCTATTATAGAAAAAATATATCATAGCACTTGGAGATGCTCTAACTTGGTTGCTAATATATTGTATTTATTCCTAAAGTTGCGGGGTCTATGGCCCCCTTTAGCCCTCTCTATGTTCCGCCCCGTCCAAATTCTTGGATACAACTTAGGTTAATTTTTCAAAACTATAAAAAATTTGTTTAGACTTCTGATATAAATTTTTAAGAATAGAAGGCTAAATAAGGTTTGAGTTCTTGTAATACTTTTCTTTTTTGTTATTATTTTATTTATTATTTTTGCTATTCCTTGATCATTTTTTCTTTTAATAAATCTATAATATATATATATACACACACACGTTANAAATTTTTATACAAATTCTGTAAGTTGTTTTAATAATTTTGATTTTTAATTATTTCATTAATTGGATCGATGAAGAGGTAGATAACTTGACACAAATATTTAAATATTCCACTCATGAATTACAAGAATAACTTCAAAGAAATTATGAGATACGCTCAAATGAAGTTCATCATCAATTCCGCTCTGACTTAGTTGAACATATTTGGTCGAATCGAGATTACTAGTGATTTATATTACTATAAACTATTTACTCGTACCTTTCTTAAAGATTAATATTTCTGTAACGTTGCACCTTTTCTAACTATAATATGACATTATATTTGTGTTTTTTCAAATATGTTAATAAAATATATAAACTGAAAAAATAAAATTAATATGAAAGTGAAAAATAATAAATTATATTAGAATTTTTTAGTAAATATGTATATATTACATTTATATAATAAGTAATAAATAAGAAAAGAAAAGTGAGGTTAACCTTCATTAATCATAGAGTTTTACGGAGGTTTTTAGTTTGTTGAGGTGAAAATAATGTGGCAGAAAAAAAATATGGTAAATGAGGTTCTTGGAGGTTCCACCACTGTAGATGCTCTTAATCTTAAAAAATCTTTTTTATTTCTGGTAATTTTTTACTATATAATAGTTAGAAAAAATAAAAAAAAAACAAAATTATTTTACATTATAATCTTGCTATTATTAAAGTATTAAATAAGCTAAAAAAATCTTTTTATAAAATTTACTAGTTGATTATAGTAAAAAAAAAACATTAAAAACCCAAAAAATTTGTAATGCTATATTTTGGGTTTCGAATTTTTCGTAATATCATTTCTTGGTCCCGAAAATATAAAGTTCATGTTCCGTCACTAAATTTGGTCTCCCTCAGCCTAAGAAGAGGGTCATGAAACAATGTTGTCGTGTCTCGAAATCATGTGTAATTTATATCCCATCAATAAAAGTTAAGCACATCCGTTATATATATATATATATTAATTAAATTAAATTTAATCTAAATGTAGTTTTTCTCTCTGATTATGTGTATTGATGTGAACGATGAACATGAATGGAACAATAAGAATTTGGAACAAAAAGTTCATGCAACAAAAATGATGGATATCGTCAACCTCAACAGTTTGCAAAGATATATATATGAGAGAGTGTTGGTTATAATCAAAATATTTAACTACAATATAAGCATTAGATAGCCAAGATATAACACAATCATAAAAGTGATTAATTTGCAATCGACTTGAAGCAGCTAGAAAATGAGGATTTCATGGAAAACGAGAAAATCATCAATACATGGTAATTAGCTAGCTGTGAAAACAAATGCATAATTCTAAGTGTACATCAATATATCTTTCCAACAATGTCCTTGAAATGAACCTTCTATATAGCAATTGGCAACAAGGAGAAAATTACAACCTTAGGTTTTTTTTTTGTTGTACAACGTGCGTTTCTTGGGGTTAAAGAGATACCTAGAATCATACATAGAGCGGAACATATCCACCAAAAGAGGGAACTGCAATACAGCAAATACGATGACCGGCATGGCAGCAAATGCAGCAATAAGAATCGGTACCCATCTCAACCCGTTACGGTATAGTACAAAGAAGCTAGCACTAAAAGTGACCATCATGGCTGCTACTGAGATGAAGAGTGTTACTAGACCTATCATCAACTTTTTAGGTAACGAGTACATAAAATCACGCTCACCGTGACGAGATGTGAGGATAGACAAGAACACTAGGAGTGCAGTTGAAGAAGAAAATAAGGAAATGGCATCCGCGATGACAAAAACTAAGAAACTACGTTCGTGAATGAAAATAGGAATCCCAGTTTCTTGGTTGTAGCCACCAGGAACTGTAAATGCTACCGCAAAAGCAACGGTCACTATAAGTGTGGCGACAACCATACAATCTCGCATCCACTTCAAACCTTGGGAGACTATGTCTTTGTTTTGCTCGGAAAATAACTCATACGGTGTTTGACCATCCTTGTTTTTTCTTTCCCGGTAAGAAGGTGGCATCATCTTCTCTACTTCCTACAACACGTACAAAAAAGTCATGGTCCGATACAACCTTATTACAATTTTCAGTGATTCTGTGAATTCCGGACTGAAATGCTATTCCAGATGCATGTGTTTCAACGTACTTTAGAAATATTAAAAAGATATAGTATGTGATGTAATATTAATTGTATGGAGATATGAGTTAAAGCAGTCTAGAATTTCATTTCTAGTCGGGTTTTTTTAGCCTACTTATGTTTTGGGCACAAAAGACATACCTTGAACCACAATAATTCTCGTTGCATTAGCAGAGATGCTCCAGATGTGTGAGCTCTCATATTCGATGAAGTCATCCCAATCAAATGGAGCATATTGTTGCCATTTATGTCTGTGAGCGGAGTTATTGAATGCTTCTGTGAACCTATCTCGTACAATAGGTTGTAGATACCTAGATGACGGTGCATAACAGCTACATGAAATATAGTATGACCATTATCGTCAACCTTGGATGCTTGATCAGGATAGGCTCGAAGGAGCTCCATTACAAATCTAGTGTTGCCCATTTCTGCAGCAACCGAAAGTATTCTAGAAGGATACGTTCGTGTTTCATTACTAAAGTCTGCACGCCCTCTGAGAGTACCATCATGGGCTTCAGCTCTATGCATGGTTCTGATAGTAAGTCTCCAGATGATGTTTAATAATTGGACTGCATCACTATCCTTTTCAGAAGGTTCCACTTTCTTATGAAGTCTATACACTGAAAGCAACAACCGAAAGTCTCATAGTCAAAAATTAAAGCCCTTGTTTTGTATTGTAAGAATATGTGGAACCCCAGTATGTAATTTCCAAAAGAGCCCTTGAGGAGAAAGGAGAGGTTCCAACATATATAGAGAAGAATTGGTCCAAGTTGATGTGAGACTCTAACACACCCCCTCAAACTGAGGCTAGACGGACACGTATTGTCTTAGAGTGTTGAGAGGATTAGGGCCATGAGAGTATAGATTGCCGTGAGCGTGTCAGTCCCTAGAGTGGTAGACCTTGGATCTAATACTATATGAGAATATGTGGAACCCCCGTACGTAATCCCCAAAAGCGTTCTTGAGGAGAAAGGGGAGGTTCCAACATATATAGAGAAGAATTGGTTGTCTAGCCGATTCTAGCATGTATTACTAATATAATATATCATGGACGTCTATAAATTAAGTAATTATGATTACTTGAGTTTATGATTCTACTGAATGAAATCTGTACTACTCCATTGAATGCATCAGGCCTTCGAGCCATAGCTTCAAGTAGATTTTGATCCTGAGCGAGTTCTGGTCGGTCCATCACAATCTTTAATGCAACATCTACATGCATAGAAGAAATTAAGAAAACAAGTTAACACATTATTAATGGCAACAAACCTATATAGTTAAATATATGTGAAGGATAAATGAAGTCAAAATTTAATAACTAAACCTAGTTGATGAATATATATATATAGAGAGAGAGAGAAATGTTCAAATGAAAAATATAACTTTTTAAAAAAATGTGAGAAGCAATCTCAACCAATCATCCGGTCACAAAGGCGGCTTTGACCGTGGTCCCCCCCTTTAATAATCTCTACCCTCCCAT
>LUCG01293096.1:0-14223 GCA_001633085.1 Carthamus tinctorius
GGTGATCACTTCTCTACTTCTCATATTTTTAGCACTTCTCATTTGAACCTAATACTATGTGTGTATATATATGTGTGTGTGTGTGTGTGTGTGTTTGTTTATGAACAATAGTTGGATGGTAATTAAATTGGATCGGTTTGTTTTTATTGGAATCTAGACCGTCATCCAAGAACCAACCAATCTGATATGAATGTTAAACTTTATATTTAATTAAAACTGGATATTCAATCATGATTCCCTAGTTGTAATTGGATCAGATGCCTTCTACACCATAAATGTACCCCATATGGGAAAACACATAAACAGCAACACCAAAACACAACCTTAAAGATAAACAATCAAGAGGAGCATTGATTGACCATAAAACCACCAAGAAAAAGACCGCAAACGTTTCGAAGACGCTAAACTACCTCTTACAGCCACAACGGCCTCAATGCGCATAAAAAACGCAAATGAAATCCTACCTCTAACAGCAATTAAAAAACCCATTAACTCTAAAACCATAAACGAAAGAATATAACTAGTTCAACATCTAATTCGACTTGAAAAAATAATTGCAGGCGTAAAGCAACAAACCTTAATGATGCTCATAAAGCCGCTGTTCAGCCCTCACCCATCGCTCACAGGTCCACCTTCTAATGTCAGAAAAAGTTACTCGAATCCTCAACAGAACTTCCAATGATTATCGCAGTTGACACACGTTACAAATGTCGTCATAGGCTCATCAGCACTCCGAGTCTGCATCTGATAATACGTGCACTTCCGTTTCCCGCAACGACCGCACTTGAACTGATCAGTGGTTGCTTTTGGCGGACCCCCACGTTCGCATTCAAACAACGCCTTCTCTTTTATTTTCACGTTCTGCATTTGTCGTTCGGTGCTCGCCATTTCTTCGGGCGTTAACTCCAGAATCCTTTCCGGCTTCACGTGCCCAAGAAGTATTTTCCTTCGGAAATCGGGATTTTTCGGATCCTTGACGTTGAACATTATCGATCTGTATTTGAACTTCTGGGCCCCGTTTGATCGGCCCCATTTTTCAAACATCGCGGACTCGAGAGATACAGCCACCCGGTACGGGTCACAAGCGTTCACTTCGTCCCGCAAATCCTCTTCGGCCTCCCCCGCAACTTTGCACAACGCCTCTGCAAGAAGCTCACGGATCTTATCGCGTACTGGATCCTTACAATAAACGAGGGAGGTCAACTTAAGGGGGCCAACAGCGTTTGTCGCAGGTTTCTTTGCTTCGGGAGTTGGTTTATCCTCTTTCTTTTCGGCCTTCACAACGTTAACCTTTTTATCGGATGAAATCGGTGGGCCAGCATGACCATTTTTCATGTTCTCTGTCCTTGAAACCTTCTCGGCTTTGAAGGAATTCATCCTCTCGAATTTCTTTTCGGAAATTTCGGTATTATGCTCAGACTTTGGAGATTCCTTGATGTCCAAGTTGCCATTTTTCTTATTCTTCAATGTTTCTTCAACAATTACACCTTTCCAAATCTCAACCAGTTCAGAAGCGAGTGACTGGATCTTCTTTCTCGGATGTTTTGTTAACTGACGAAGACGTTTCCCCACCTGAAGAGATCACATTTTATATAAAAATTCAAACTGCACAATAATTGGGCTGTTTTTTTGACCAGTTAATTATTTCATTAAGAGAAAATTGAATCGCTAAGAGGTGAATCTTGTTTGGCGAAAAAATAAGTCTGCCTCTTAATGGTTCTAAAACCCTCTAAATGGTTTTGTATCTTGGGCCTCCCTTAACCAATTAAGCACCCTAATTCCATTCAAAACAATTACCAACCAACCATATTTCAGTTTGCACTATATTATAAGAGCCTCTTACTCATTCTGACCAAATCATTCAGCAATGCATACAATTACAGTATGATCCTTGACAATCCCAAATTTTATAAGCTAGGCACCTAATGCTCAGAGCATAAGAAAAGAATCACATGTGAAACAAACTATTGAGAAATTATGTCTCTTTCTTGTCCACGATTGTAGACCCATACTTTTTCTCACAAATGTTTTCAGGAAAAAGAGATGAAACAGTTTCTTCTCCAATAAAGTGAAAAACCAATCCATGTGCATAATTTGTGATATCAATCATCGTAAGCATGGTGTAGTAATTCGTGTCCTTGTATTAATAAAGCAGAAAGGTGTAGCCATTTGGCCCACTTGATGCTGATCAAGATCAGACAACAAATACATGTTTCGCAACCATCAGTAATGCAGAAAACTTGGAGAGTTCTATTAGACAGAATGTATGAAAATATTGATTTTAAGCATCCAGTCATCACCCAAGGAGACCGTCTTCACATGTTTACTTTCAATAACAACAAGAGATGCACTAATTATTTGAAGTAATGCAAGTTAAAAAGTAATAAACTAAATAAACAAGCAAAAGCTACTCATTTTCAAATGAAGTTATTCTTAGATAGTTGGTGATTCATTGTGCCTGAAAAAAACATGTCCTATATAGCTAGTTAACAAAACTATCAACGTGTATATTCATGTGGGACATTTCTAGGGTGTTGTCTGTCTGTTTGTTATTTCATTAAACCGTGTATAGATTAAGTTAAACGGTTGTTTATTTGTTGTGCTGAATAAACTATCTACATGACACAAATGACCATTTTCTCCTCAACCTTTACATTGCAAACAATCATATTCCTTCCATCCAAAACGTAAGAACCAATCACACAGACTACTTTCTATGAATTGTTTCCATCTGCAACACCACAAGCTTCTGTAAAGACTCTACATTTGGTAATGGATCTGTTTCGACATATTTGGGCTAAACCTCAGAGATGACAATACCTTGCTGAAATGAAATCAGCATACCACCATCGACAATAGCCAATGTAGTTGCTAACACCATTGAATCCAACACAACAATGATTTGCATCTGAAGAACACATATATGAAAAATGAACCAAACCTCACATAACAATGCCATGCTGAAATGATTGACATACTACCTTTGACAATAGCCAGAGTAATTACTACCACCAGGTTTCTGTCAGATGTGGGTTTTTCTAATTCATGAAGAGATCCCTCTCCAATAGTCTTGACGAGGATGTACCTCTCCAACAGCTCCTTTGTTCGACAAGGAGGGCCCTCTCAAACAGCTTCTCTAGATACAACTCCACCTCGAGAGCAGCAGCAGGAAGAGCGGTTTAGAGAGGTGGGTTGTGAGAGAAGGAGAGGGATGCGAGTCTTATGGATATAGCTAGCCCCCATGGCCGACCAATTAAACCATAGGCTTAATGAATAAGTCGCAAAAAAACACCCAGATATGGCTTTAGTGAACAAGCACTTCATACCATTAAATTCATTAAGCCACAAACCAACACCCCCAAAGTCACGCACGAGGAACTAAAAGAAAGGTTTTGGAGGAAAACTAATGACACCTGAGCACCTAGGGCAGTAGGACACTTGGCCTTGGGTCTAAAAATTTTAACTAATCATTATAATTAAGTTTTAGCGGTCAATGACTGTTTTCAATTCCTTTTTCCAGTATCTAAAAATATATGTTTCCCCCAAACAATTAAATATCTGTGTAATATATCTTCTCTTCTTTCTGTTCATCAGTCAAATTCGTAATATGTTGTGACATTTTCTGTATCTAGACTTGATCTTCTAACAACCATTACCCCATATACAGTCAGAATAATGCATTCAATAAACCATATACCTACTTCCTTTATCCACTTTAGGGAAAAGAAGGCACCTTATTTTCACATTAAGCAACATAACTTTGCCAATAGCACAGCCTTCAATCTTACACCAACCGAAAGTAGTGTAAATCCAAATTTAGCTTTTCTTTTTACAATGCCTAACCTCCAAATTGAAACTTGGTTCGTTCACAAGCCGCCCCAATTTTCCTAATGTCTTACAATCTATTTTCTCGCTTTCTCCCAAATCTACCTTAACCTTCGTTGTTTCAACAGAATGCCTGCCCTTGACAATTGGCATACCAATTAATTACAAATCCAAAGCTTCCACTTCCTTTATGGTTTACAGTACCACGATTCTCGATATGAAGAAAATGTATCCTAATTATTAAGATGCCTAGCTCCCATGGACGGACCTGGCTTGGTGCCCACAGTGGCACAGGCCACCGTATTATTTGTCCGCCGAAGAGTATATTTTTGAATTTTATGAAGGTGCAACCGTATCATCATCGAAACTTCAAGATGTGCACCTAAAAACCAAAATCTTCTCTCCGAATCAACCAAAAGACCAAAAAATTCACTCGAAATCAGCCACACGACCAAAATTTTCACTCGAAATCAACAAAAAACCTAAAAATTCTCTCGAAATCAACTAACAAAAAAAAATCCATGGAAATCAACCAAAAAATCGAAAAATTATCTCTCAAAATCAACTAAAAACTTAATTATACGTGCCACCATTTGAAAACTGTCCTAGTCCATCCCTGCTGGCTCCAAAATCCAATTAATATTCACCAAAAACACAACCGCATGCATTCACAATTTCACACCGATAACAACAGGTAATGGCCAACATCACAAAACTCAAAACACATAATATATATATATATATAAATAAAATAAAAAATCAAATCTACCTGAGTAGAAACGAGGATTTGATAGTTAACAGGAAACTTCTTAAGCGCTTTCAAGGCATCAAGGCACCGATCTTCCTCCGGCAAAGAATCCGCACCGCCACCGCCTCCAACCGCGGCGGCATCCGCCGCCTTCTTCACGGCCTCGAACAGCTCAACCAGCTCCGTCTCCATTCTCTCTATCGCGCTTTCATGAAACGAAGGTCGGGAAGGCGAATGTAGGTATGGAAGGTTGGGAAGGAAATTCCAGACGTTGATCGTCCACACGTGTGGAGTTTGATCGGACGGTGGAGAGAGGCCTTGATGTTCGAGAGCCTGGTGGACGACACACGTGCAGGGAGGGGAAGAGAGACGACGACGCATGGATGGAGAGAGTATTTAAGCTTCTGGAAAAAATTGGTGGTTAGGGTTTTGGCCGTTGAAAGTGGAAAAAGTTAGGCACGTGAGATTGGTCGTTGATGGCACGTGATGCTTCTTATGGGGGCCTAATATCAATTTTACAAGTAAGTATAATATCAACAACTAATTGTCTAGTTAGTTGTCCATTCGAACGATAGTAGTCTAGACCTGGCAAAAACTGACACGACATGAAATAAATGGGTTTGGGTAACATTGACACGGCACGACACGAAAACTTAACATACCTAGGATCAGACATATTTTCGAGTTGATATGTTTGAGCCTGACCGACCATACCCGTTCAATTAGCTTATCGATTGAATATAACAGTGAGCAAGAATCTTTATCCGGTAAGAGGGAAGGCAAGATTGGAAGTCTTACCGGTTAGGTGAGGTCGATGACTCTTAACCGGTTAGAGGTTACCAGGTTATAAATACTATCATCAGTCCGTTTTGATGGTGGGGGATGCTACCTCATAAGATAGATGTTGGTTGTGACTCTTGTCGGTAAACGGCTCCTTAGTCTCTTCTTGTCCCTTTCTAATGTTGTGCCATGTGTGGAACAGGGTTTTGTATGTCCGGTCTCATTTGATTCTACATACCAAACACACTGCTACCTTTGGCCGAACTTGTACACTTTTGGTCTTTGGGTTGAAGTAATGTCTATACACATCTTATCTTATCCAGGGTTGGGTTCCAGTGAAAAGTTGAAGTTAATGTTAGAAACGTGAGAAGTGATTATCAACCGTTGGATGAAAAGTGGAAGCACACATTAGGATGAGATGCATTGAGATCGGATCAAATTCCTTCAAAAGCGCAAATCATGGGAGGGCGTGAGATTAAAGGTGATCAATAGTTCAGATCCATTTCTCACGCTTCCCACGTTAAACTTGACTTCTCACACATTCCTTCATAATTTTATCCAAACCCTTT
The DNA here is from genome assembly GCA_001633085.1 of Carthamus tinctorius. Taxonomy (NCBI): domain Eukaryota; kingdom Viridiplantae; phylum Streptophyta; class Magnoliopsida; order Asterales; family Asteraceae; genus Carthamus; species Carthamus tinctorius. The sequence goes on from LUCG01293096.1 coordinate 5,923, forward strand.
TATAGATAGAGGTGAATGGTTGTGCAAGAAGCCATCTTAATGGTGAGAAACATGAGAAGTGGATCTAAACCAATTATATCTTTTAATCCCATGTCTTCCTATGAATCGATCACATGTATCTCATTCTAATATGTACATCCACTCCTCATTAAATGGTCATATTAACCAACTTCTCAAATTCCTTTGATGGATTCCAATTTTATCAAATTCCATTATGTGAACCAAAAGATGCATGCATGTGTAGTTTGGCTCATCTCAATCTTTGGCTCAACATACATGCCACAACTTATCTTTCAACTTTCAGCCACTATCTTGAGATTTCAAGTTTAGAGTGGTCTCAACCCTATAAGACAAGAAAGACAACCAATGTAAAACAATCAAGATATCAGCAGATTCACAACGTAAAACGACATCAAAGTAACCTTAAATTCGACCCAAAATCGCCACTCTAGGAACAAAAACATCCATTGAACAAAAAGGGTACATTCTCAATCTCTAACAAACATTAAGCACCAGAAGAGACAGAATCTTGATCTTTCTTGGCAATTTGGGAGCCACCCCTGTTGTTAGCATCTGTTGTTTTTGGTGGCCGGCGGCCTTTGTCGGGCCCACCGATCACGCCCCAAGCTTCAAACTGCCTTTGTCGTGCTCTAGCCCTCTCCTTCTCTTCCTCGGACTTTGTAGCATAACAGTAGGGACAAGAAACACCGTATTCCCACTCGGGTGATTCCATGTCAGCATCACTCACTGGTTTCTTGCAGCCGTAGCAAAGTTTGAAGTTTCCAGGCACCAACCCGTGTTTGACCGAGACTCGCTTGTCAAACACAAAGCACTCACCCTCCCATAGGGACTCGGTTTCCGGAACTTCCTCTAGGTATTTAAGGATCCCACCTTTTAAATGATACACCTAATCACATTAACAGAAGATGTATCAAACATGACACTTGGTAATAAAGGAGTAATACGGCATACAGTGCAAGTTATCTTACCTCTTTAAACCCTTTGTTGAGGAGGAAACTTGAAGCTTTTTCACACCGAATTCCACCTGTACAATACATTGCAACACGAGGTGGAGATTTGCATCCCTCCTCACTTTGTTTTTCAGCATCATCAGATGAACCTCTGCATTCCACCTGGACATCTGGTAGAGAAAGTTGAAATTCATCATCCACCCAAAATGGGAACTCCCTGAAAGCTGTGGTACGTGGATCAACTGCCCCCTTAAACTTTCCAATTCTGGTTTCATAGTCATTACGAACATCAATGACAACCTAGAAAAAAAACACCCATAAGAAGAAAAAAAGTTTAGTTTCAGTTCAAAGTGGTCGTGATCATAGCAGAACAAGGCTTGCCGGCTTGTGAGGTCTAGAGAGTAGAGGTTCAATGGACAGTATAGTAATTAAGTTTCAATTCCATTAATCATGAAATTTAAAATTGAAGATCGCATCTAAACTACAAATTGTGGGTAGGAACTGTTTGCACCTGCAGGACCCATTTGTAATACTCTATCCGTCCCAAAATAAGTGTCTACATTTCTATTTTAGTTTGTCCAAAATAAGTGCCTACTTTTCAATTTCACCCTTAGTTATGAGATGGAGAAGTTCATTACTTCCTAGGTTATTAAGGGTACAATTGTCATTTAGTTTATTAAAGAGTATTACACATTTTGAAGAAAAAAGTGTGCCCTTTTCATTGTAGACATTTATTTTGGGACAGAGAGAGTAAACGATAAGAAAAGAAACTTAGCAGAGTTGAATGATGGTCCAATAACATAAGCTTCAGAACGGGAAAGTAAGAAGAAGATACCAACAAATAACCAAATTGAGGGACTTGGGGGGTGTTTGGTTGATTTTCCATTGAGTCCTTTATGGATAAAGTTGATTGTGTTGATTAATCTGTCTGTATAGACCGTGAAGGTTTTTGTTGGGGAGAGCTTTTTCATAGATGGAAGAAATGTGTTTTGTAATTGGGAGTGACAAGTTTGGAAAAACTTGGCTTTTTGCATAAAGCTCCCCCTTAAAAGCTTACTGAATAAGCCACTTCCTATACCATTAAGGCACTACCAAACAATCATGTATAACTGGATAGAAAAAGTTGCGAGTCTCATTAAGTTGCTAACAAACAGGCCCTTACCGTGTCTGGATCACTGATCAATGAATTCCACTCATTTGGGCTGACATACTTCCCAACTCTTTCATTAGGAGATACCGACGGCATTCCAAGAGAAACTATCTGCGCAAACATAAAACTAAATAATATATGTATAAAGAACAGCTGGTTAAAATTTAACAACTCCAAAACATAGAACAGCTGGTTACTGTAACTACCTCCTTTTTAAGCTTGACCCTCACATGGTCCCATCTGAATGGCGCATCTTCCCCTGCAGCAAGTGGAGAACTGCTTGTGTGTCCGTGGTGGATGGCTTCTTCTTCAGGGCTTACAGGTGACTCTATTAGTCGAAGACCCTTTAAGCGATCATCAGACTGAATAAAATCAAGAACTTTTTCAACCGATTTCCGGATGCCACATATGCTGCCATTGATTCCTTCTGGAGCAAGAATGATGCCACCTGAAATGTACTGAGAGGTATAAGTTGGGTGAGGGGTATGAATGACAAGGATAGAAAGGGTCGTGAGACACATAGGACAGAATTAAAAAAAACAATTGTACAAAGCAATCTGATTCCGATGTAGGATTAAGATATCTAAAATGACAGTTTTGCCCATACACAAGACATGATAATTATTATGATGCGGGAGGGTAATCAATGGAATTCCAAAACATCCTTGCCCCAACAGCCCCAAGTTACTTTATAGGCTTCTACTTAACAGGAATTTCTGTTTAAAACTTGGATCTCCCAACAGGTCAAAAGTGATGAGCATACAAATCTCAAGGGTTATGTGGATCATGTAAAGTATTTTTTTAGAAACATAAATGGTTCTAAAGTCGTCATGCAATCAATGCTTTTGTCGGAATATTGGCATAGGAAAAGTGAGAACAGTGTTAAGGCTGCGTTTGGTACGTGGGACAGAACAGGACAGACTAAAACTCATTGTCCCAAGTTTGGTGCGACATGGGACAGAAAAAAATTCACTGTCCCACAATTGGTGAGAGATGGGACGGGGACAAGCTGGGACGGCATGACGCATGAGACAAAAATGGTTTTTTCTAGTTCCACCAAAATAGGTGGAACAACATGGGACAAAATGAGACATGAACTAAAATATTACTAATTAACCATTGTTTGATATATAACCTTAATATGATCTTTGTTTTAGTAGTCACCACCACTAGTCGTGACCGCTGCCGCCATCGATAACCACCATCGGCAACTTCCACCTCCTCTTCCACCACAACAACCTCTACAACCATCGTAGACCATTGACCACCAATGTCCACCGCTACCTCCCTGACCGCTGCTGCCGCCGCCACCACCATCATTGTTGGCTGCCTCCACCATCTCCTCTACCACAACAACCTCCTCCTTTACCTCTACAACCACCGCCACCGTTCACCGCCACCAGCACTACTATCGTGGGCCACTTCACCTTACCATAACCACCACTGTTTACGGGCACCACCGTTACTATCTACCATCTTCACGTTTTCCATAACCACCACCAGCCACCGATCACCGCCGTCCGTCGTCACCACGAGTAGTACCGTCGTCCACCACATCTACCATAACCAAAACCACCTCACCTCTACCATACCCACCACTATCAGTTGTATCAACATTTTCATTCAAATTTGGTACTATTATATATGTTCGTTTTTATGTTTTATAAAAATTGTGTAAAAGCGTTAATAAATTAGATTAGTTACCTTATTTGTTTTAATTATAACTATTTTATATATAAAATTATAAAACTAATTTTGAGGGGAGTTTGTCTAGTTTTGTCCTGTCTAGTCCTAGTTGTACCAAACACTAGATAGAAACTTTGTTCTGTCCAATCTTGTGTTACAAACTACTACCGATTTCCAAGAAAACTAGGGCAAGATTTGATTATCTCTGGCTTTAGAGAGGCCAAGAACTCTCCTAAGGATTACTCAATTGTTTACAAAACAGATACCTAAACATTCCACATTACTTCTATTTATACTCTAACAATCGACTAACCTTACTTATTGACTAATTGACCAAAAACTCATAATTGACTAGTTGACCGGCCCACTATCATCCCTACTACACCCCCCACACCCCAAAAAAAAAAAAAAAAATCCACCTTGTCCTCAAGGTGGAAAGAAAAAATAAAGAAATTGATTCATTCCTTTTTGATCCAACTCCTCCAACAATTCTACCGCCTTCTGTTTTTGGCTTTCAACAGATTTATCACTTTTTAAGACTGGAGCTCTGTTTTGAGGTCTTGCATTACTTCTTCAATGCCTTCAAAAAGAAAAAACTTCACCCTACTTTCCCAACAGTGCTTGAAATCTAATATCTCATATACATCTATCTCTGCTGAAATGATATTTACAGCTCGATTTTTATCAGCGGATGCAACAAACTTCTCCAAGAGCGTATCTTGTACAAGACCTTTAAGCTTTTCTTCCAAAACTTCATCAGATGCCGATGCATGGACACTTTCAGCCTTATTATCCACCCAGTCGGATTTGTAATCGATGCTTCAAGCCTTCTGCATCAGAATTCTAAAGCTTCGCCATAATCAGTGTTTATATTGTCTTTTTCTAGTTTCCAGATACCGAATTCGGCATGTTCATCCTCTTTCAAACCCATAATTGTTGTCTTCGGCGCATCTTTTTGCAATTTGCTCAACACTTCAATTGGTTCTTTCAAATCCGAACATTTTCTTTTATTGACTTGGTCACCACCAGCACTGTTTTGATGCTCCCTTCAAAAAAATTCCCACTCTCCCCCTTTCCATCAGGTGCATGTCCATTGGCTAATTCCACCTTTGTTCCCTCCCACTTTATTTCCCTAGATCCACATGTTGTTTTCTGGACAGCCACCTTGCTTTCTGAAATTTTACACTTATTACCCCCCTAACTTTCCAAATAAGTACCTCTTGGATGTCGAAAACCACCATCATAATTAGACGATCTTTCTGTTTCTTGATGTAAGCAGACAACAAGCATTCTTCAACAGGTTCTCATCAGAATCTTCTTCGTCCTCGATTCCCGTATCCTCCACTTCGTTTGATCCAAGCATCAACAAGAATATTTGTTCTTTTTAAATCGATCAAGGCTACCAACCTTGTGAATTGGCCATTGCTTCCGTTTTCTCCACCGGGTTGATTTGGCGACTCGCTTTTCTTGATTGGGCCGAACTAGAGCTATATTGTCGACCCAAACTAAAAACCCTAAAAACCAAGGCCTCTGCCCCCAATTCTGCAACCAATGCCTCACCGAAAAATTTATACCCCTGATTTACGGACTTCCTATTCTTCTTCACAGCCTCTTTCGTGGATTTCCTTAGGACAGAAGTCCGACAACCAGAAATTGATCTTCTCCGTCGTAAACATCTCCAGGCTCGAACACGTCTCTTCAACGTCTTCATTCCACAGCCTATGTCTGGAATTCCTCCATTGACAGGCTTCTTTTCTGACATTGATGGCTTTTTATGTTCTAATTTTCATTGCTTCATCTCTTCTTGTTTCTTATCTTCTTGTACTTCCTGTTCTTTGAGCATTTGCTTACAGTATGAAAATTTTCTTTCATGGAACTTAACTCTGATTTCAACGACCTTAGATCTCCCACCATCTTATTGAAATTAACGAGCAAAACTCCTGGTCATTCCAGGATCGACTGCTCTGATACCATTTGTTACAAACTGCAACCAATTATCAAAAAAACTAGGGCAAGATTTGATTATCTCTGCCTTTCTAGAGGCCAAGAACTCTCCTAAGGGTTACACCCAATTGTTTACAAAACAGATACCTAAATGATTCCACATTACTTCTATTTATACTCTAACAGTCGACTAACCTCACTTATTGACTAATTGACCGCCCACTATTATCCCTACTATGATACTATCTATTTTTCTTGATAATAAGTAGCAGTTTGTAACATGTGTCCTGTCTTGTCCTACTTTCTTGTACTGTCCAGTCCTATCCAATCATGTCTGCGTACCAAATGCTATCTAAGGAAGATGGGTAAGGATAAGGTCGTAGGCCAGGACCACATACTGATTGAGGTATGGTTGTGTCTAGCAGAGGTGGTGCCAATGATTTACAAATTTTTTCAACATCACTCTTAAAACTGCCAAGATGACTAGTGAAGGCTCAAGTGTGGTGGTATCACCATATAAGAACTAATAACTGAACACTTGCCGGATAAGCGCTTATTGGTATTATTTACCTTACAATCCTTGGCAATTGAGCGTGGAAACCACAGAGAATCTTACCCGGTAAAAGCCATAACAAGGACCGAGAATCTTACCCGATAAGTGATGGAAATGACTCTAACCTGGTATGCGCTTACCAGGTTGAAGACGCTTATCAACAATCAATTTTGATGGCCGATAATGTTATACAATAAGGTAAGTAAGGGCAATGTTGCCGGTAAGCGCTTACCCGGTAAGGTATGGTAACGGCCCCTAAGTCTATTCCTTTTTACTGCAACATTGGACAAGATTTTCCAACGGATTCAGGGTAGTGTTCCATGGTGCATGTTATTCACTATGGGAACATATCTGGAAGGATGTATAAGTCAACATTGGTGATAAAACGGTAACCTAAACGGGCAGGCTCGTTCAAGTATCTAGGATCCATAAATCAAAAGGAGAGAGAGGCCGAGGATGATATAACACATTACAGAGGTTAAAGTGGAGGCATGTCACGTGAATTCTGTGCGACAAGAAAGTTCTGCTAAAATTGAAGGGTATAGCTTAGTGTTATATAGATTGAAGTATTGGGCAACGAAGAAGACCCCCGTGAGGATATGCGCGGAATTCCTTGCATACGGCTCCTTTTGCAGTTCAAATAAAAAATAGGCAGGCAATTGTTCACATTAACACAACGTTAACATGTCAATACAAAATATAGGCGATTGACCATGAGAGAAGTTGAGGTTAACGTAAGAAGCGTGAGAAGTGGATCTAAACTGTTGATCACTTCTAATAATCTCATACCCTCCAATGAAGTGCGCTTCAGAAGGGAATCGATATGTTGCATCTTAACTCAGTGCATCTCCATCCCAATATGCATCCATCTCTCATCCAAGGGTTGATAACTCACATTAAGCTCAACTTTATATAATACTTTTATCAATTAGCAATGCTCGTAAATCACATTCATCTTATTCATTAAGCTAACTGATATGAAGAGATGTTTTCGTCTGAATCATTGCCTAATACCTAGATTTTTCAATTAAAATCAATCCAACAACAATACGTAATAACAAATATTTACCAGCTTCTCGCATAGCTCTTTCAAGGGTTTACGCAAATCGGCATGGTCAGGAAAATCAGCGAACTTGTAAAATGACACCACCACAAGTTGAAGCTCCTCGGCATCTCCCGATTCTTCGATTCCAGAAATGGAAACTGGATTGGCGGCCATGGAAGAGAAAGATGAAGAAAATCCATTGGAGATGGTGGTAACGCCTTGAGATAGGCTTTTACAGCTGATGTGAGGTGTTTGTGAATTAGTAAATAAAGGAGGAATATAATTAGGGGTTTTCTTCGGAGATGATGCTGAAGAATCGGCGGGACTCAGGTTCATGGTAGAGTACAGTGAGCTCGAGTTAGGGTTAGGGTTAGGGTTTGATGAAGACGATGATAACATCCTCAGCGGCAGTAAGCCAAGAGGAGGAGTTCTTCTGTGACAGCAGCCAAACACAGGAAAGGATTGCATTGAAACATGTAAACTAACAGGGGCTTATCTGTAATTATCTTATTGTTGGTTTTATGTATGTATAATTGTATATGTATGCTGCGGATGTTTTCAAATACAAATGATATAATTCTTATAAACTCCATGAATTTAATCTTAACTATTGATTTTATTTATTTTAAAATTTAAAATTAATTATAAAATACGGTTGAGAGTAAATTTAAGAAGTGAGTTAATCCTTTGGGTGATGATTTATACAAAACAAATTTTTACTAAATGCGACAAAAAGTCGTTGTTTGGACTATTATATCCTTAAATTTGCGGATTAGGATAATAGATAGTGGGTTGGGGTGGCATAAAAGTCATAACATCATCCTTAATGGTAGACTATGAACCCAATCGTTATATCAGTTTTCCACTATCTTACCAAACCAAACCAACCCAATCCATCCATAATGGTTTACCCAATCAACCCATACATTAAATAATTAATAAGAAAAAGAAA
>LUCG01293113.1:0-19909 GCA_001633085.1 Carthamus tinctorius
ACACACACACACACATATGTATATACATATGTGTCTGTGTCTGTGTCTGTGTCTGTGTCTGTGTCACAGAAGGATCAATCTTGCTACTTAAGCAAATGGTGAAAGCTTATATATTGGGGAGCAATTATTATCATTTTAGTATAATTTAAGTACAAAATGATTAGAAAACCCGTTGAATAAATGAAAAGAATGTAAAATTGAATAACTTAGCATACAGATACTAACGTACCTAACTACGACAGACCATGGTATGATATAATTACAAATTGACAATAAAGTAAATAGAACTTCCGAATATGGCATAACAATCGGAATACATATTTCTCATCAGTTACTGGTTTTTTTGGACAACAATGTTCCCTTGTGCACCTGATTTTAATCTCTTGTATAGGAGTACCAAATACTCTGATTAACATTTCTTCCTGAGAACATGTTTCAATACTCTGTAAGACCATTTTGCAGCTATGGAAGTGCAATATAAATTACTAGAGGATCTGACTTCTTTTCATGACATGACAGAAATGCTGGCATGCATACAAGAAACATTTGGAAAATTATAACAAAAATGAAGGACAACATGAAAGCAATTATATGGTAGAGGTGCAATTGAATATCAATAAACTTATGTCAGCCCGAATAATACAATTTAAACCAAAAGATAAATAAGCTGTGATGCAGTTATATCACTTAGGACAAAAATTAGGTAATACGACCATGATGTTATCTATTTAAGCACAAAAAAAATCACCATCGTGAGTAAGGATATGGTGGTTGCTAAACTATATGCATCCTGTTATTAGGGATCTCACCACTTGTATTTTGATGGTCTTACTTCAGAAAAGAAAATCTAATATAAGTGAGAAGATTCATGTATTAACCCAAAGTAACATAGAAAAGCCAAGTCAAGCTCCTATATGGTAGTCAGAGATGTCATTCATAAACAAATGATTATTAGTACCTTTTCATTGAGCATTGCGTTCAACTTCTTGATTTCATTGATATGTTGTTCCCGTTCGTTAGATAAGGTTGTTTCAATACTGTGAAGTTCAGTATTGAGTTCCGAGATGATCTTTTCCTTGGCACTTAAAGAATTCTCAAGGATGCTATTTGTATCAGCATCATCACTAAATCAAATAAAATAAAAGAAAAGAAAAATCAAATACAAATCCAGGTTCCATTAGAGAGGGAAATATAATAACACTAATTGCATGTGAAAAATTACAAGCGCAGATAAGGCACCGGTAAAGTCCCTGACAAATATGATCAAGCAACCAAAGGAGTGTTAGCCTAGTGGTAAGGATTGGGCACTACATAGTGGTGAACCCGAGTTCGAGCCCTGGGGGATACATTATGGAGGTACGGGGGCTTTGACCCCGGGCTGCATGCTTTAGCAGTCGGGCTTCGGCCCAAAATTGCCGAGGATTAGTCTGGGCCCAATGTGGTCTGGGATACCTCTTCCAAAAAAATATGATCAAGCATGCAACTCAAAAAGTAGAGATTAAAACTTTGGATCTGATGGTCTAAATGCAGTATCTTATATTCTTTTCTAATATCTAGGGAACTGATGAAGCACTGTTGCCCAACAAAAGTTCTTGACTCAGAGTAAGGATTTGCTCCTCAGCTCGTCAATGATTTGCCACAAACAAGCAGGTGGTTGCCTTTTGGGGTCTATCCTAAATGGGTGTTGGAGTTGTTTTATGGGTGGGAGTCCAGGCTAGTTAGGTATATCGTTATTTTTCTTCAATGTCATTTGCCTCGAGTGCCGCCTCCTATCCAAGATAAACAAGCAGGTGGTTTGCAAACAGTCTTCTCAATTTCATTCGTCATGACAAATATTGTCTGTGCTGATAATTGCACCGCCATAGAGGTAAAATCACAGTTCACGGTCGAGGAAATATAATATAGCGGTGTGAATAATGGGTGCTGACAACCACCAAAATGGGCTCTATTAGGCCTCATCTCTGCAAGCTCATCTCTGTTACTCGTCTTTCTGAGTTCTGCTTTTATTCCTCCTTGAGTTCTTTGGTTAATCTTGAAAATATATTTTTGTTAAATACATATAATATGTAAAGTTGTGTATATATATGTATGATTCTATTTATTATATAAAGCGCTATTTTTAACCACTTTACCATCACGATAACGACTATAACAAATCACGGTCTTGACTGCGATTTCAGATTTTGACCGCTGCAACACAGCATATAATATTGTCAAAATTCTTCACAGAAAATACATTTTATGCTTACTAGGATGCAGAAAATACCTCATTCGTTGCCATATAATTATATTTACAAATCCACTCCTCTATAGACAGTTCCCCTCACTCCAATGTGTGTCTTTTTGTCAATTTTTCATATCCTGGACTAGTTATGTTTTTGTATTGTATTATATCTAAGTTATCATAATGTTAGGTTACTAGCAATTACACCAACCTTGCATGATATTGCAGTTCAGTTCACAACATAAGCATCTTAGGACAAAATAGCAGAGACAATATTTACATTTTACTCAAAAAAGAATCAGGCGATTGTGCACCATTGTAATAAATTTAAAAACCATAAGTTAAACAAAAACTGAAAAAAATATGTTGGCTTAAAACAGAAAATGTATTTGCACTTAAATCCGCGATATTTGTGCCTGATCTCATAGAAGTCAAAAACGATTACTGTCAGGAGACCCAAAAACAAACCATGGAGTCCTTTGACCAATAACTACAGGGTAAAAAAGAAATTTAAACGTAATGATGCAATTGATATTTAAAAGAAAGACCTAAGTTAAAGAACGTTGACAATAAATTGTGAAAATAACAACAAAGAACAGATTTCTTTAGAATTAAAAGACAATGGGCAACCAAAATTTATGAATGGTCTAAATGATTCTCAAAAGAACACCTACAATCAACAATTAGAAAAACAAAGAAAATACATCATAATTTCAATATACATCTTAGGGGTATAAATCCTTTCTTTTGCAAGAACTGAAGTAATTCCCTCGATTATTTCTTCAATTATCAGTTACTAAGAGGCAAAGAAGTAATTTTGTAGTAGAAGAGCATCAAAAAGAAAATTTCGCAAGATACTAGGACATCCTAAAAAGGAAAAAGTTTTGAGATGGACGAAATATCCTAATAGAAAGTAATTAATACAAGCTGTAAATAGCTCTTACCGGACACCCAAATTATTTTGTTAAAGCATATGCATGCACATAATATATTATGTAAACTTGTAAATAAAAGAATTTATACAAACAAACTTGTGCACGCTACACTTTGTAGCGGTCAAGGACAGCTATAGCACTACCATTGGCTGCCAAAAGGTGATACATTAGTGTAATTAGGCTGGTCACTCAATCATGAAGAACGTTAATAATTATGGATAGTCAAGTGTAAGTGTGTAGCATGGACATCTTACAAGCCAGGTTAACTTATGGACAAAGACCACATGGTTAGATCTATGATGGCCCTGGAGCTGTTTGGATTGTACGGTTCAGAGTACGATAAACCCTACATGTTGGGGGTCTATATATGTGCTTTGCCAAACTGTATATAGGAAACCAAAGGGATCAATGGGTTTTACAGTATTTAGCATGGGAATGGGGAAAGAAGGAAGAGAGAGAATGAGGGTATGTGTATCACACCTTCTCTTGGTATCATTGTCTTCATTTGCTGATTGTAGTTGCGAACGTAGAACTCCCTGCACAGTGTACAATGATCATTCAGATTTGAACAATCAAGAAACATTAACAATCTCCAAGAAGTTGATAAGTATATATACTCTCAAGTGTCAAAGCACAAAGCCTTGTCGTGGAACAATTTTTCCAGCACCAAAATTAATAAGGAATTTGTTATAAGAGCATAAATTATATAAAATGGAAATGAACCCAAATATTTATTGCTTACATGACTGGAAATAACCAAAAAGAGAAGACATTACATGGACTATGCATCAGCACATTATTACGTTACAAATTGACAAAGAAGAAAAGGAAAAAACAGAAACAAAAATACTTGGAAGCAGCTTTGTTACTACTTACTACTACCAGCATTGGGTTGAAATCAACCAATGGTTTTGTTCAGATTTGAGACGGAAATTTACTAAATTGTCATCTAGATCTCTTATACTTCCAGTTAGTTTTCCCTATTTAATAAGATTACAGAATCAAATTAAGATGTTACTATTGGAGAAATGTTTTGTGAGAAAGAGAAGTCTTTAAGATTTAATAAAGGCACCAATGGCTCAGGTTAATTGACAGAAGAAATTACCTTCTCCTCTAACTGAACTATAATCAATCCTAGAGCCAACATAATCATTAAGCTGTGTGACTACAGAGCTTCCAGGTGTTCATGTATTCAAAAGAGAAGGTAGTCTAGTCACTAGGGTATTTGCTGGGCAGTTTCTTTAAGTGGGTGTTCATTTTGAATAGTTATCATATTAAACATATATCACTTGCTGTCTATTATTTACTTAACTTTAGAGCTTACAGTTATACATGAATAGTTATCATGGATGTGTGTATAGTATAAAACATGTATAAATAAACATCGTTATCCTCTAATTTTGAGGATATATTAATCCTGGAATACCTAAGATCTACCATGTACCCTGAACAGGTATGCTTGCATACCCCCCCNAGAATGTGGTTTCAAGAATGTGAAGTTAAGACCCACCCGAGATCTAATTCAATGAAGAATATATACAGGAATATTTCAAAACAAACACTTCGAACATCAAAAAAGTTATTTCAATAAATGTTATAATATCAAGCATCATCATCTATGTCGACAAGCATTGATATCTACCACATGAGTTAACCAAAGAATCTAACCATGCAGAAAGCCAGAAATAGATACAAAATAAACCACATGCATCAAGAAAATGACAAATTCCAAAGCCAAACAGCAATAATTCTTCAGCGCATAATCACCTTCTCCCTCTCTAGACTTAGCAGGCGCGTCTGAGCCCTTTCAACTTCATCCATTAATAGATTTACCTCTGACTGCTTTGCTGCTCTATCTTCCTCTGCAACGCAGAAGCACAAGTGATGCGGTATGGCAGATGAATGGTAGCAAATCAGTTAAGATAGACAAAGCAGAAAGATTGTCCTAGCAAAATGCTAATGCAAAACAATAATGCAAATTAGAATATAACCTGATTGGGCACGATACTCAAACAATTTGCTTTGTGCAAGTTCATGCAATTTCTGCATATTAGAAACACTGTCTTGAGCCTGTCTTAATTGATCCTGTAATAGCTGTTCCCTGCATTAACAAGAGGACAGAAAAGACAACATTATCATGATTAAAAATTCATGATAATCTGAGATCAACCCTAATGACACCTAATGTAAATTACCTTTCCTTTAGAACCTCCATTGTTTTCTGATTTTCTTCTGCCAAACTCCGTTGCTTCATCTCCACAATCTCCTTTACTTTTTCCTCCATCTAAATTTGCATTACAAAACAAGATAAAAGTCAAGAAGCAAATTCAGCACAACAACATTTTCATCTACAGTAGATCGTGTAAAATCCTGCGTATGCCATTATCAAAATACATAGCTCGTTTAATCAATAATTCAATGCTATGGTATAGCCATGTTATTAAAAATAAGTAGCTATTTCAAATAATTCAATGATAGATTCATATCTCAAAGAGGTTAAGTGAGGATCACACTATTTTATTATGTATTCGACATAAATTAGGAACTAACCATTACTTTCTGACTCTTGAGGCAGACGAAAGATCTATGTACATCTTAACCCCCCAAAAAGAAATAAAAAAGACCCAACCTCCAGGAAAGGACTAGGTTCATTTCATTTATGAACAGATCAAAGAACAAAAACAAAATTCCATTAGTGGGATAATCTTTAGTCTTTACATCCTTCTTTTCTTTTGGAAAAGAAGCTATACATCCTTTGAGTACTACATGAAAATAAGCTTCTCACAGTTGGCAAGATATGAACCAAAGATAACATCAAGCAATAAGAGGCTAATTTAAAATGAAAAGATAAACCCAAACATGAACAATTTTTTAACCAATATTTAGTCTCACAAAGACTCGTTCTTTTGGAGTCATGTTGATTGTATAGAAGCAGGAAATAATATCAATTATCACCTTGTATTTACATTATCAAGCTGAGCCTAGAGTTTAAGAGGATTAACACTAACAAAGAAAACGACTCTCAACTGCTTCATGAGCATTCTTTGGCCAACGCAGTTTAAGTTAACAAAGATCACCTCAACTTAGGTTGTCTTTCTTAAGTTATTTTATTGACTCTTCATATTAAGTGCACCTGATAGGAGTCCGGATATTTAAACATATGGGTTGCAGAAGACTTTCCCAGACCTAAAAATCCAAAGTTTGTCTTACATTATAATAACAAGGCCTAGAACAACCCTTCTCCAAGGATCATGTGACTATTATAAAGATGTTTCTCTTATAACCAGCATGCCAGAGTTATGCCATACTTGATACTCCTAGACCCAAAAGAGCCACTTTGTGCCTTGCTCCTACTTGACCTTCAATCAATGACGAAAGGGATCAACATAAAACAAACCAACAAGGTGACCTCTTTTAATGGGATATGCAATCAGGGTAGGATAATACAATGCTGCAAAGCAAGACAAGTTGGTAGTTGAATCTTGCTCTTCATTGTGACAACTTGTATAAAATACAACAATCATCATAAAGACACTAAATACAATTACATTCAGACCATAAAATCAACCCAGGCCAAACCCAGAACATGACCAATATGCAGAACACAGGTGAAAGTAAAACAATGGCACCCCATCACTTCAAATAAAATACCGAGTTGAACTTCTTTTAATATGAAATGTAATTTGACCAGGAATGTACCGAGCTAGAAAGCATGACAAGGATAGCATGGCCATCAGAAAATGCTAACCTGTTGCTCCAATTGTCGAGTCCGCTCCTCTAGTCGTCTTATTGTTGCTTGTTGATTTTTTAGATGGGTTGCTTCTGTCCTGAATTCCTCAAGTTCAACCTTCATCTTCCTGTTCTCTGACTCTAGATCAGATATTTTTAAATCTTTTTCCTGCATAGACAAGACAAATTTACATTCAGTCATGAAATCTGGTAGCTTCCATGAAAGAAAATGTATTAGCTTCTTTTTCATTTACCCATTCAATTTACAATGGACTCATTACCCCTGAAACCTTTTCCCCTTCTCTCATAAAACCATCATTTTCCACCTCAACAGAACAAAAAGCCAACAGCTCCAAGAAAGAGTTGACCTTAGCTTTATTAATAATTACATTGCAACGATAACAAACTCTTAGAAAAACAAAATCTTATTGGTCAATTGCAATTAGCGGCACTATTCACCCAAATTTCACCGCAGTTTTGTTTGGGACCACAATTTGCAATTTCACGCAATTTCGCCACCATTAACTGCCCAGGTTGCAACTTCAACCAAATTGAGGTTTTTTTTTGGAAGGGTGTCCGGGCCAAAGCCCGACTAATCCGGCAATTTTGGGGGCTAAACATGGCCCCACTTAAATGTCCTCAGGCATGCGCACGGGAAGGCNCCCATGACCTATAAGGCCCATTACACATTTTTTAAGCCTTGAGATTACAAGTTCAACCAACATAGTTAGTCTTATACATATCACTACAAAAAATATGTCATTTATTCATGCTTCATAAAAAGCATGAAAATTTTTTGTGTGACAAATAGTTTTTTATATAGATATTGTTAGAAAAACAAAAAACTCCACATTTATAAATGTATACGTTTGATTTCAAAAGTCCACGCTTTTAAATGTGTAATTTTTTTGGGAAGGGTGTCCGGACCAAAGTCCGACAAATCCCCGGCAATTTTGGGGGCTAAACATGACCCCACTTAAATGTCCTCAGGCATGCGCACGGGAAGGNAACCAATCCGCCACAGCACTGGAAGACTAACCAAATTGAGGTTCGTGTCAAAGTTTTCACATCTAAAGTTGACAAACATGCAATAATGATGGTTGACGAATCTCAGTACCTAAGTGAAATATATATCAAGAGATTACCATTTATTTTTCAAAAATAAATTCACATGGGAGCCAAATATACAGAAAATAACCCTAAAGAGTTGATTAGCGTGTTATTACTTCTTATGTTAAAATCATTACATCAATATAAACAAAGTAACCCTAACCAAACAGACTCTATCAAATAAGGTAATTATATTCACGTTTCATTTTATTAAAAAAAAATTCCATCTTGTTAATCATTCTCTTATCAGAAAATTTCAAGGAGCAATGACAAACAGCGAGGGAAGTGTGTACTTAATGGAGATTGAATATTGCATTTATCATACATGCATGTCATTAATGTTAAAAGTATGTTATTTTTATTTGTGTTGACATTAATTAACTTTAAGAATATTCAATATTGGGCTCATTTCGAAGGTGACCTTTCTAACAGTGTAATTTGTAAAAAAATCACATAATTTTAATGTATTTTAGCTAATAATTAATTAATATGATAAGTATATAAAATGAAAAATGAAAAATGAAATAAGAAATAAGAAATATGAAAAAAAAGGGAAGGAAGTACTAACGCATACAAACCCATGATAGATGTGTTTTTGAGATCCTTGTTATGGAATTGATTAAACAATACACTTTCTAAGCTTGCCAGTGTCCCTTATTTAGCACGGGGTAGGAAAGTGTGAATGTGCAATAATAGAAAAAACTCAAATCAATTTGTAAATTTACAAAGTATAGATAATGTAATAGCAAAAAGGTCAACAAGAACGAATTTGTTTTCTCACTAGTTTCTCTTTACATTAAGTGTTTAAGAGCAAGTTTAATAACTTATAAGTTGATAGGCCTTGTATGCCACTAGCAAGGGCTTGAGAGTTGAGAGAACATCCCTTAAGAGCTTCCTATTCCCAAGATATGGAGAGTTGCCTCTCCAATTTTCAATCATGTGGGGTATTAGGTGTCATTTGGCCATAACATGGTACCCAAAATAACCCTTTTAATCATTACTTCAGCCACAATAGTGCTTAAGGAAGGGCAATTGCTTTGCTAACCAAATAACCATTGTTCTATCCTACGTATGGACTTGGTACAAGATGTTTAAATGAACTTCTCTAAGAAAATTGCAGTCAATAAGAACAAGTATTGAATTATATTATGAATAAAAACATCAGATTCCATCCTCTTCAACAATTTGAATTGTATAGTAACTCTATGCATATTAACAAATCCTTGATTTATCATGGATCTAACGACTAAACAGTAGTTGTTTTTCCTATTTGGTGCATAGAAAGAAGCCATTTTCAATCAACATTGCATAACAACTAGCCCTCCTTGGCAGTTCCAAGTATATATTGTCATGTATTCATATCATAAACCTTTCCCTAATGTTGCATCTCTGTACCCGTGATTCAAACTGCACTTATCCAGCATTTCTAACTTTTTATGTTTTAACTTTACAAAACACCAACTATGAGACCCACTCCTGGTGTCTAGATGCCTTTCCCAAAGATAAAAAGAACTTTTACTTCTAATCCTACTTGATATCCCATAGGATCCACTGCCACTTTATAGCAAATAACACAAAATTAGAGGTCGTTTTTATAAAGAAAAGAGTGTTCAAAAGATATTAGACCGCTGTTGCATTATTCTGCGATTATTGCATGTTTAACATTTCTGAAAGCACACATTTTATTATTGTAGGCACTGACATCT
Organism: Carthamus tinctorius; assembly: GCA_001633085.1. Classification (NCBI taxonomy): domain Eukaryota; kingdom Viridiplantae; phylum Streptophyta; class Magnoliopsida; order Asterales; family Asteraceae; genus Carthamus; species Carthamus tinctorius. Next base: position 9,705 of record LUCG01293113.1, read on the forward strand.
CACAAGGACAGGTGAGGAGTTTGCCAGATATGTCAATCTTTCACAGCAAATGTTACATCTGGTGACTCCTAGTTACATGCAAGGCTACTTGAAATTAAGTCAAAATGAAACATGTGGGTACTTACAGCAACTGAAGCAACAACAGGATAAGGATCTGGAGCCTCATAAAGTTTCTGGTAGATATTAAGGAAAGCATTTTCTCCAAATTTAGCCCGCTTGGTAAGATTGTCAACCTCCTCCTGGTAACCCCTAAGCAATGAATTGAACAAGCTCAATTTATCATCTGCTGAAGCTTTCTTGAAATCTGCAACCAAGCAATTAAAAGGCTAAAGCAGGCCATCAACATGCCATATTATCAACAGATAAAAAAATTATATACTGAATTACAAACCAAATAGATTTCATCAATGGTTAGTACCTCTGGTGCTCTCTGCGAGCTTCCTACGGTTCTTCTGGCTGTTTTCCTGATTTTCAGCAATTCTAAGCCCTTGTTCATCTAATATGCTCCTTTCCTTCTCCAAATCAAACTCTGTGAACAACACAGAGAAGTTGAAACAATTAGTTTCTCAATAACCATAATTCTCCCCAAACTAACAAGGAAAATTTCAGCATGGCCTATAATGAATCGAATAATTGTTCAGGACTTAACAGACAATAGATAATCATTATATATGAAGCTCTTATTGATATAATGTGTGGAAAACTACTACCACACATTTTGATTGGTTGTAATTGGCCTCATTCCTCTCAATGGTAATGCCTTGAAGGTCATTGGGTCAAATTCCCTTCCCACTGCCTTCTCTAAAATGAATAACAATGTTTGGAAAAGCTCCAATATCTCGTTATACTTGCAATACAACTATTAACACAAGTGCCTCAAACAATACCAATATTGATAATCAACAGAACCATATTAAGGGGGTGTTTGGGAGTGCGTTTCAAAACAACTAATCAACTTATTTGCTTGTTGGCAACGTGATAAGCTATTTTGGGGTGTTTGGGATTGCGTTCTTCAAACCCGCTTATCACATCTGCTGGACGTGAAAAGGAGGTTTTGAGAAGTCAGTGAGGAGTGACTTTTGGCCAACGGAGGTCTGCATCGGCGTCGATTGGGTGTTGATTTCTCCGTCGATTTCAACACAGAACACCGTCGATTTCACCGATTTGGGCGTCGATTGGTAAGATTTCTCACTGAACTTCTTAGGGTTTCGATTTGGTAACGATTTGGATCGATTTAGGGTTTCATTGATTTGTGTATAAGGTTTCTAATAGGGTTCATTGAACTGAAACATATGGATTTGGTTTTGATTTTGGTTTCAGGGTTTTAGGTATGCGATTAGGGTTCATTGATTTGAGGAATTCGATTTTGAGAAGCAAATAAGCTAATGCAAACACATTTTAGGTATCTCCTTCTGTACAGTGTACACCACATAAGTTGATAAGCACTTTTACCTAAAAGTGCTTATCAAGTTAGATAAGCACTCCCAAACAAGCCCTAAATGAGAAAGAATGAAAAAGACAACATTTTCATAGAGCTCCTAAGTAATGTTATTTATTATAATTATGATCTTCAGAGAACACTCCAGAGTGGCAAGAGAGCTATAATTATACCCGACCTCTAATTTAGTAAATGGAGGTCTGCTCCAGAAATACAATTCATGGAGAGCGTAACTATTACTACTAGTTGTTTTCCTTTCAATGGTCAATCCATTCAACCAGTGATCTTAAACTACAGCTAGTAATATCAATTCATACATCAAACACTTAAAAAATTCACGATCTGCATCAACGAAATCTAACAGAAGAACAACAACATAATGAGTAACAGGTAAAGGAAATGAGTAATAAACCTCTCCAAAAATTAGCTACAGAAGGAATCGGTGCAGAAGTAGAAGAAGGATTCAATTTCTCTCTTTCTGATCCTCCTTGCGATGCCTCCATTGATGATGATTACTACTCCTTGATCTGAAAGATAATGATGAATTAGGGTTTATTGATTGAATGCCCAATTTCCTTTCACGAACAGCAAGATCTTCAATTTCAGCTCTTCAATCAATTCTCCATCTCAGAAGAGAAAAGTATCATCGTGGTGTGGAAGCGAATTCGAGAGCGGGAAGGGAATGTTTGGATCACAGTCTCTGGGTTTTTGGTGGATCTGGGTGATGAATGTGTTTATGCTTCAAAACTATATGTATGCGTATGGATTTTATCTTTGAAGAGGTTGACACTTTATGCCCTTCGTTTTTTCTATGTAAATATTATCTCTTTGCAAAATGATATTTTGTTGGTATCAAGTTACCTCCTAGTGTGTAAGTGGAGTTTATCCTTTGAAATCCAATGGATTTAGATGGATTTGAGTAAGTAAGAGAGTTTACCTATTGAAATCCGATTGATATGATCAAATCCAATCATGATGTTGGGTTTTGTTATTCGATCCAACCTAATTAACATTGGGCAACTAATCAAATTCAATGGATGATTGAATTGGGATCCAGTTGCATCCATTGGATTTTACTATCAGTTATTCATTGGATCATGTTAGGCCTCGATTCCCACTAGAGCACGTAACACATTCTTAGATGACATCACAATAATTTGAATAACCGTTATTGTAATTTTGGCATTGCATCACATGAGTTTAAACAAATTGGATTTATATTAAATCATAAGGGGTTGTCTTTTGGTAGTTGTTGAATGATTAAATTGTGACAATGATTAAGAGGTTCTATATGGTGAATACCCTCCCATTCTTCTATTTTCCCGACAAAAACTCCCCCCTTTCTCCCGTTAGTGGACTTCAAAGAAGAGACACGCAAAAACCTAGATTCGGTGGATCAATCCATGTGTAAAACCTAAATTCAAGGTTTCATTTGTTTAGTTAGGGTCTTTGATTTGTTTTACAAAAACCTAGATTTAGATACAAAGATAAATCAAGATTTTGCTTTAGGAGTTTTTTTCTTGGTTTTTTTTTGTGTAGGACTTTGATTTGGTTTTTTTTAGGTATGTTTTGAATGGATGCAGGGGGACCTTGTCATGGAATAAGGTCCAAAAAGTCAAAAAAATAACAAAATATATGTTTTTCATAGAATAAAATAAGAAAGTTGCAAAAAGATCAAAATACCCCTTCACATAATAGACTTAACATAGCCTCTCTTAACGATGTAAAGTGGAAGACTAGTTTATGTTTCGACATTAAGAAAAGTATGAGTGTATAGTAAATTTTTGGGACCAAAAACTGAATGCAATTATAGTTAAGGGACCATGAATGTAAGTAACTTGATAGACTGGTGATAGTGGTAATCACAAACTGAACGATTACATCAACTCCTTTCATTTGATAGTTTATGCCTTAAATTACCTGATGATAGATACTAAGCAATTTATGAGTGTATATATAGTATGTAGTTCAAATGAGAAGCCCCCAAAATTTAAAGAATCGGAGAAACAATCTCAACCACTAGTTTAAAACTTTCATTTTCTTGCCTTTTTCACTAATTAAGATGTTAGTGATAACTTTGTTATCTGACAGATTTCCACCCTCCAAATCATAAGTTTACGGTTGTTTTGAAGTGAAATTTAGCATTTTCGGACTAATATTCGTATACAAGTGATTTGTAGACATTCAAGAGGTCAAATGGAATAGAAGATGCCAAATCATACTTCATTTTGACAATCGGGATGAAGAAAATGTCAAACTAATCGAACAACCAAATAAAACCTAAAAACCCGAAGCCATTTAATTGTAAAGGCAATTGATATCGCCAAAATTATACATGTTTCTAAGAGTCGATGTCATTGTTTTTACATTCGTTTTGATCTTAATCACTGTCCTTTTGGGCTTAAATGTTATAAAACTTCATTTTGTAGGTTGGAAATCACTTGGAGTGAAAAACATCGAAAAAAGGCCAAAAAGGAGAAAAGTCAAAAATGCCCTCGACAGAAGATATCTCGAATTGCGAGATTAGAGTTTCAAGTCGCGAGTTTCATGAAGACTTGGGTTTTTTTTTATTTGAAGTGTTTGATGATTTCGAGTCGTGAAAGGGTTCTCAACTCGAATAAAAATGAAGCGCTTCCCAAAAGCTGAAAATGTCTGAGAGTCAAGCTCTAGACTCAGATAAAAATGAAGCGCTTCTTGGGAGGCAACCTGTTTTCAGTTTTTATTTAATTTCAAGTGTGTTTAGTTTTTTAAGTTAGTTTTGTTTTTTAGGCAACCATTTGAGTCCAAGAAGAATTTTGAAGATCGAAAGACGAAAAATTTCGACCTCCGGACAGTAGAATTCTCGTGATGCGAGTGCAGCGTAACATGAAATCCAGGTTTGTCGATTTTCATTTTGGCATCGAGAAGGTATTTTCGCATCGTGTATCATCAATTAGGTTCAAGAATGGGTCGGGCTTAAGGTTTTTGTGTCGTAAAGCCTTAGACTCGCGCCGCGAGATGGTTGTTGTGGGGTTTAAAGCCCTAAGTTGACCGTCATTCTTTCATTCTACTCTCACCTAGCACCGCGAAATCCTCCTAAAATCCCTTCATTTCAATTTGCAAGCATTCTCTTCCTTCAATCTTCAACCTCAATGGCTCCCAAGGTATGTATATTCAAACCCTTTCTTCTATGGTAAAGTTAGGTTCTTCTCATACCTTACTACATCTCATTGTGCTTTTTGAATGAATAGTGCAAGTTCTATAAACTCTCATGCTCCTACCTGTTTATGTTGCTAGGAATTAGAGTTAAAGTTTTAATTTTGGTTTTTATGGCATGTTTAAGCATATGGATGGAATATGAGCACCATTGTTAAATCTTAAGCTTTTCATAGATGTTTTGGATCTTGCATGTTTGATGATGAGAATATTAGGATGTATAGGATTTTGTTGATATTAGCTTTTGAATATTAGGATGAGTATGGGAACCTTGTTGGTTTTGAACAAAAATTTATAAAGTGTGGAAAAGACTTTACCAATGAAAAAGATTTGATTTTTCCAAACCCATTATAATTGTGTTGTCATGTAAAGTTTGGAAATTTAGTGAGCTTATAAGACTTTTAATTTTCTTTATGTAGCGTGTCCGTGCCTCGACTAATATATTTATGGAGAAACTTCGTTCCGAGGGAGGGAAACATATTTTGCTTCACTTTGGGTCACTGGATAACCCCAATAGATAACAACAAGAGACATTGAGAGAGGAACTAGAAGAAATCAGCACCCGAACCATCGAAGTGCCATGTACCCTAGATTGGCAATTGATGCAAGGGATGGGAGCCGACACTAAAATTTAGTACTACTTCACGAAGAGGGCGATTGGAGAAATGGGAAACACTGTATTCACATGCAAGGCATGGGACACGGTACTCAATATGAGGGAGTCGATCTATAGAGAGCTGGTATTGTAGTTCATTGCCACATTACAATTCAATGAGATTTAAGCAAGACAAGTTTGCAGAGATAAGTGCATGAGCTTTCGCTTAGGAAGCCAATGGCATGAACTTTCGGTTGCTGATTTGGTGTTAGCTCTTGGTTTTTGTACACGAGGGGACAGGTAGACACTCCCTCATTTGATGATTATATCACTTCTTGTGCCAATGGACTGGATGAAACTTTTAGACCGGAAGTTATTTGGGCAATTCTTGGAAAAGGGTCGTACAAGAAATATGACACCAAGGTTAAGGACTTGCTTCAATCGGAACATCGAGTCTTGCACCGGATGATCGTGGATTCGGTAAACACCCGAACTTCTAGCCTTGTGAAGGTCAACAAATACGACCTATGGCTCTTGAACCAACTTGTCGAGGATGACGGCGACACCAACATTCCATTCGTAGTTGCCAAACTCTTCACAAAAGCTAAGGGTTTCCGACAAAGTAGCGGATTCGCGGGAGGCCAATACATCACGCATCTCGTCCAGTACTTCAGTGTGCTCAATGCAAGGATCGAACCGTCTCTTACCCACGTGGGGGATATGTGGCACATCAATCTAAATCAACTAAAGGAGATGAAAGTGGTCAAGAGGTACGAAAATACTCAAGCTATCCAATTCATTTGGAACGACACTCCATTGCGCCGAGATGATGTAAGAGAGCCACCAGTCCAAGAGCGAGGAGAAGCTTTGGGATCACACCAACCACCACACAATGGGATCCATACGTCGCATTCTAGGGTCTTTCTAACCAGTTCCATTCTTTTTCTATTGTGCAGGAAGATCATAACCGAAGGTCTGAGTTTCAGGAAGACAGAGTGTAATAACAAGGATTTCGGGAATGAAATTATTTAAAAGATTTGGATCTATTTGAGAACCATTTGAATTTCAGGGACCAAAAGTGACTTTAGTGGAACTTTGGAATTTAATTAAAATTTTTGGGCTTAGCTTTTAAGGCCAATGGCCCATGATTGAAAAAAACACACATTCATTGGTAGCATAAATAAACACATGATAGCTACCTTCTTAAAAAGAATCCTCTTCCTAAAAGAAGATACAAGCGAAACGGTTATAATTATGCTAAATCCAACACCTTATTAGCATCAAAATTATTAACTGGTAGCATAAATAAACAACACTTGAGAACATTTACATTGTGATCCATAAGCGTTGGATGCAGAAATTTTGATACTTTGGCACACACCACCTACTTCCATGGCTTTCAACCTCTAAAGATCCATATACATCATTACAATGACCAAGGATTATCTTTTTTAAATTCAACCAATGATTTAGGTGGTCTTAATAGTTAATAACAAAAGCACAGATCAAATGCCACACTAAAAACCAAGATTGAATTGAATGGAAACGTTCCTCTTCTATTATATGTGTTGTCCATTAAAATAAAGAGAAGCCATAGGAAAAACCAATAGTGACATTTATAGAAAAAAAAAGCAATGGCATTTATAGAAATAAGGGGAATGGAGTAGAGACACATGGCACTGTCGCATTTGACCAAATTTTCTTCATTTGTAACCATCTACTAACCTTTGTTTGATCTCTAGTGGCTTGAGATTGATCAAAAAGATACTGGGTTTGAAAAGATTGTGTTGATTCTGATTTATTTATTTAATTTCAGCTATGAAATCATTTGGCTTGGTCAAACTCCAATTTTGTGGTTTACATTTCACTTGTTCTTCTGGTTTCAAGAAATAATTACAAATGAGATAAAATCATCATAATCAAATTTTAAATATCATCAAACAAACTATAGAAACATCATCCAATCCAAAGTGAACCATCTCAGACTTAAGTTGTTCAATACAAATGAAATTTTTCTAACATTTGAAACAAATCTTGGAAACTAAATAGGATATGGAATAAGAACACAAAGTGAGGAGATGGCATACCATCTTGTTTTCTTGTGGATGGAATGAGAAAGTAGAATACTTTGTCCTTCATCCTTAAAATACAAAGCAAGAAAGTTTCCTATTGTTCGAGATGAAGCATTTTGCAACAGAACAACATAACCCATTAATCGATTTTCATAAAGGTAAACACAATTGATGATCAAACCTTTAATGGAAGAAATTGGTTGTTTGGAATGTGTACACATGAAGAAACCATAAAATCAAGAAGGTGAAACGAATTGGGTTAGAGATATTGAAAACAAAAATCTAGAAAAGCACCTCAAGAACAAAAAGAAACCCAAAGCTTGAAAAAACGCATCTATAAAAACGCATCTTACATTCAAATTGAGAGGAAGGAAATGAGAATGCAAGAACTTATTTGAGTTCAAACCAGTATTAGACATGTTCCAATGATAACATAATCATTCAATTGTAGAAACCAAAAATTGCAAAAAAATCAAAGAAAGAAACCAAATCGATGTAAAATATGAACCTGATTCGATTGTAGACTTCGATTGTGCAAAAAAAAAAATTGTGCAAGCATCAAAGAATTTCAATTTCGAAGAGAAGAAAAGACCCTGAAACATCGTATTGGAGAATGGGTAGCCACTGAACTGAACCATTTCGTTGTAAGAATGTTTCATTCTTAGTGGTTTATATCACACCTGTAACATAATCGGTCATCAGTTTAAAACCAATAGAATTGACATTCACCAGAATCGATCGACTAAAACCGAAAAATGATTTGCAAACCAAAAACTTTCATGGGTGAAAGATAAAATTGAAGTTCAGGAATACAAAATATGAAGAATCGATCAAAGGATGGAGTAACTTGTATAGATGCAGCAAATTGAGAGCATGAACGGCCTTCTCGAAATGTTGAAAAGTCACTTTGGGGAAGGGAGAAGTATGAGAGAAGGAATGGGGCGGTGAGGTTGAAATTTAAGAGATTTAAGGAATTAGGCTTAAAAAGGTTGTACCATATGCAATAAAACTTGTTTTTAAGAGTTTAGGTGTCAAATGCTTTATAAAGTAGTATAGATATACCTCCTTTCATACACATAAAATCTATGTAGATATATTCTCTGTTATATATACATCAACATATATATAAATGTAATTTTATCTATTTATATAACAACATATCTACAAATAAATAAATATACATACATATATAGGGGCAGGTTCAAACGAGAAGCAAAACATTTTGCGAGAAGTCGATAAGTGTTTAATCATATATGATACACAAGTTTAATCATATATGATTATACACATTTTATATTGATAATACATAGACGTTTAATGATATATGATTAAACACATCCAAATGGTGTCTAATCAAATGTGATATTACGACTTCTCGCATTCTCGCAAAATGTTTACCTTCTCGCATGAACCTCCATCTCTCTCTCTCTCTATATATATATATGTATGTATATATTTATTTATTTATACCTCAATACATATAAGGGTTATTCACATGTGAATAACACCTACCATAACCTCAGTGGCGGATCCAGAAAATTCATAGAGTGGGGGAACTTTAAGCAATAAAAGTTCCAATATACCAAAATTATAATTAATATTAAGTAATTACATAAGTTGATTTCTACGGGTTTTCATCATTTGAAAACGAGTCATTACATCCTGATTTGTAACCTTAGCAAGTACTTCTTTTTCTACTGCTCAAATTACATCGCATTCAAAAAATCGTCTCAAATTCGATTGTGCAGAGCTGACTTCACAAACTTCATTGCAGAAAAGCATCTCTTAACTGTTGCAATGTTGCGGTTGCAACAGGCAAAACCAATGCAAGCTTTAGTAATCGATAAACCAACGGAAATAGAAGATGTTTCCTTCTTTCGATCATCACTCTACCAAGCTCGGATATACCTTTCAAGTTAGCAAACAATTCATCGTGTTGGACATTGTTAATGTAGAGTGGAAGTTGGTGCTCAAGAGTCACTCTTTCGTCATTGTTAAAATCACCGGGATAAAACTCCGCCAACTTTAGTAACTTTGATGGACCAAAGTCACTAAATGAGTAATTAGAATTCAAAGAGGCCATACAGGCGAGCAATTCGGAACTTACCTCATCAAATCTTTCACCGAACTCTTGAATTTGCATATCCATAATTGTGTTGAAACATTCGTACTCGTAATAATGTCGAAATGTAATATTTGACTTGTGCCTTCGACTTTTCGGATTAACATAAAGTTCCTCCATGCTTACCATCTCGATATCATGTTTTTCACAAAAAGAAGCGATCTTATCAAGAAGCCAACAAAATCCATCAACTCTGAATTGTTGCAATTGTTGTTTGGTTGATTTTACCAATGAAACAACATTCAAGATATCTTGATCTTTTTTCTGGAGAGCCTGTGACAATGATTCTGTAAGCCCCAAAATATGCAGCATCAGGTGTAAATAAAACACACTTTCAAATGAATTGAAATATATTTGAAGACCACTTACTTGACGTTGATTGAGAGGATTCCCGCACGCATCTTCAACATACCGAAGCACCTCAATAACAAATGGAAATAAATCAACCAAACGCTTAAGCGTTTTGTAGTGTGAACCCCACCGTGTATCTTCGGGTCTTCCAAGAGAAAGCTCTTGATTTAAACCACTACATGTTTCAGTTTCACCGCTACCAATTGCTTCTTGTACTTTCTCCTTTTGACTTTCTCTAATCATATAAGTTCGCTTGCAAGATGCACAAACCACATTCATCAAAGAACTTATCATGTCAAAGAACTTTCCAACCTCAATGTGTTTATGTGCAACCGCAACAACAACTAACTGTAGTTGGTGAGCAAAACAATGTGTAATAACCAAGTTTTTGGAACTAGACTAAAGCAGTAAATTCAAGAAGTTTGGGACCCT
>LUCG01293120.1:0-10268 GCA_001633085.1 Carthamus tinctorius
CATTAAAGTTCAATACATTTCATTATGAGTCATTGAAACCCATGAAGGTGCAATACATTTTATTAAGGTTGTGTTTGGCAAAATTAAGCTAGCTTATAAGCTAGTACAAGTTTGGATGAATCAATTGAGGCCACGCGAATGTGCATCTGTGCAGAAGGGTAATATGGTAAATAAAGGTTTTTAAAAAATCAAACAAGACAAGTGAAGCTATTCGAACGCCAGAAACTAATAGGGAACATAACATATTTGAAAATTGAAATCTAATCTTGGAAATGGATATAAAATCCAATAACGACTAGCCACATATGCAGTTATGCACACACCTAATATGCACATGTTAACTCATGCACACATAACATGACACTTATGCACACACCAATTTAAGAGGGTGTTTGGGATTGCTTTTTGGAGTTCAAAAGTGTTTTTGGCCAAAAGTGCTTATTGATTTATGGTGGTGGAAGAAGGAGTTTTTAAAAAAGTGTTTTGATTAGATTTTGTAGTGGTAAAAGTCAATAAGTCAATAAGTTGTTGTGTTTGGCTTAACTTATCAACTTTTTGAGAAAGTTTTTATTAAAAACACTTTTCCATATGAAAAAACCAAGAATTTGGAACTTCTTCAAAACTCTTTTTTCTCCTTCTCAAAAAGGAGTTTCCAAAAGTGCTTCTTGCCAAAAGTTGATTACCCAAACAAGCTTTTTGACTTATTGGCTTTTTGAGAAGCCAATAAGTCAATAAGTTGTTTTAAAAAGCAATCCCAAACACCCTCTAAATTGCACTTTCAAAAATCATGTATGCATAAAATGTACTCGGTTTAGCATGTATGCACATGATAAGCATGCATACATTGCACCGGGTTTTAAATAGTATGCACATATTGAACATGCATGTAATTTACTAGGTTTTCATTATTTAAGAAGGAAAAGATTAAAACCAACTTCCAAAAACCTGCGTAACAAACTAAAATAAATAAATATTTTGAAAAAATTAACCTTCAAAATAACCGCTGCTAAAAATATGGAAAGATTGTCTATAATTAATATGGAACAAAAAGACAAGTCTGCCCCTAGACGTGTAAAATAGAAAAATATTAAACCAACAAAAAAACTTAATTATGATTGGTTGATTATCAATTCACAAAGTTTGCACAAAATAGAGAGTTCTCAAAATAAGTTAACTCTACACACACACAGAGAGACTCAACTCTAATTGCATTAGACTTGGACAAACGTAATTCCTAGCCAATGATCGGACATAGAGCATTTGGATTAGATTAAACAAACTCGCAACATCAACACTGATTAGGCGCCCGATCAATTGAAGTATTATTTGCTGCTAAGATAGATTTTGGAATAGTTACAAATCAAAAATTCTATCCAGCAATCAGTAATTAGGATAAATGATTCAAGGGTGCCGACTTAAATAAATAGCCCAACAATGATAAAACGACAATAGTATCATCAAACAAGTTAAGTTTGCATAAGGAGAAATCAAATATCAAAAGAACACCAAGTCTCAACATAACCTCGAGTCAGATAGTTACATGTTCATTGCTCGATTGAGAAAGAAAAGAAATGCTAAGTACTAGGGATGCAAATATTCAACCTATGATTTAAGTTACATAATTAACAGACAAGAAAAATGTGACTGAAGCTTCCAAGATCGCCTTCTTTGTTTCTTCCTTTGTTCTCTCAAATTATGATCAATCCTCCCCATGAAATAGCGGTTTCCAATCGTTAAAACCCCCAAAAGCTAGTGTTCCCATGTTATTCCAAGTGTATGCCTAAGCAAACGATCGTTGGAAAATTTTGCCTCGTCTAATAAAGGTTGAGAAAATATGCTCAACCATGTGATTATTTGAAAAACTATGCTCCACAATGAGTTTTTTTTGGAAGGTTGTCCGGGCCAAAGCCCGACTAATCCCCAACAATTTTGGAGGCTAAACATGGCCCCACCTAAATGTCCCCAGGCATGTGCACGGGAAAGCTCGAACTCGGTTAGGGCGCTATGAACCCCCCGAGCGATAACCAATCCGCCACAGTACTGGAAGACTTGCTCCACAATGAGTTACCTATGGTGCAACAAAAGTCATTGCAGAGCCACTTATTCACCATTTCTCACCCCTTCGCTCCTATTCACCAATAAACAAGACAGGAGATTTAAGAAGCTCATAAAATACATAAAATTAACGTAAAATGGGGCATCTTTACTATAAAGACGAGCTCAAAATTTTGGTAAGCAATGGTCCTATTTGGTTTTTAAAAACCCAATTGTAAACCTAAAGGGTTTAAGTTTGTTATTGACACAGTCCGTAGTTGGTACCAATATGAATCACTTTGTCTCTTATAAGAGAAGGAAAGATATTCTGAGCATAGACTATTAAGAGATGAATGGAGAGTTTCAGTACCACTTTCCCATCATCAACCATTTCACGATTTCCATGTTCGCCCCTCATTTTTTTTCTCAAATAATTTATTTTTCGTTAGGGTCGAAGAATGTGACCAAGAAGAAGAAGCAGCAAAGGGGTGGTTTGCTTACCATGTTTGATGGAAGACATCTATTCTACCACACATGAGAGATTAAATTCCCAAGTGAATGGAAAAGGCTACAAAAGAAACATCGAAAGTAGTCAGAAAGATCGAGCTCCATTTACAAGTCATTTAACATGTAACTTGAATTAATCAAACCAAGGTTGATTTTTGTATGTCATATGTTCAACCATGAAAAACAATAACATAAATTCTCATCAAAATTATGCTCTTTTTGGTATCGTTTAATGAAACGCATTAAAGTTCTGTATGAAATTTTAAAATATGTTATCAATTACGCATGAGATGATTAACATTATTATTCTTTTGGTTCCAAAATTCAGTTCTTTTGCAATTATAATTCATGTTTTTATCATTTTAACCGTATTACTTAACATAATTAATTTTAGAGTAAATTACATTGATCTTGTTAGTTATGTGTTTTAACACTCTAGGTCTTTATTGTGAAATATCTAAGGAATGTATCCTTATACTTTGCAATTTATAAAGCATTAAGTCTGTGTCACTAACTCCATCAAATTTCTTTTGTCAACTTAGTTTATTGGAACATTTTAGTCATTTAAATTATTTTTATTTTCTATTAAAATTAAAAGAACCCAAAATACAATTTTTATAACTTTTTGTTATCAAAAACACAAGACCAAGGATGTAATTTACTCATATATATATATATAGAGAGAGAGAGAGAGAGAGAGAGTTATATATATGTTTGTGTGTGTATATATACACCCCTTGTTTTAGAATAAGAAGTTTTTGCATCAAGATTTCCTGTTATAATCAAGTACTCAATCAATCAATAACACAGCATCAACATTAGCCCATATTACCCATAAGCTCAAATATACACACAAGAAATTTGTGTATATTAGTTTTTTGTTAAAAACATTGCATAAAACACAAGATAACCAAAATTTACAACAAAACCCTAAAAATGAGCCATCTGGGTTGTTGTCTTGGTGGATGTAGTGGAAATCCCATCTATCTCCGTAGTTGCTTGTGGAATTAGTCGGTACGCCTAAACTATTGTGGAAATCCACAATCACTCAGAACTAAACATGTGTATGTATATCTTATATCCTAATCCCTAGAAAAAAAAACCTGGTCTTAATATACGAAAAACATATCTTCAAAACCCCAACATAACTTGTTATCCTACATAAAAAATGTGTAGCATATCTTTTAAAACCAAAGAGGCAGTGGTCATAGGAGGCTAGATCTACAAAATACCAAAGGAGGTAGTGGCTACATCTTCATAAATCAAAGACATGGAGGGGGTTCTGGCGATGCAAATCTTGATATAACAGCCAATAGTGGAGGGTTTCATAGTGTGTTTGTACTTATTATTAATTGTTCATATACAATACCAAAATATATAGAGTTAATTACATTCTTGGTCAATGTGGTTTTAATAGAAAATAAAAGATAAACGAAACGACTAAAATACTTCTCTAAGCTAACTGAGTTAATAGAATTCTTTAGATAGAGTAAGTGAGAAGGACCAAATGCATTATAAATTGCCCACCATAAAAATATAATTTATAGATATTTCAAAATAAGGACCCAAAATGTTAAAACACATAAACCACAAGGACCAACCATGTAATTTACTTTTGATTTTAGTATTTTACTTGCCATAAATAGTAATTAGAGTAAATACGGATTTGGTCTCTGTGGTTTGGTTGTTTTTACGGATTTTGTCCTTAGGCTTCATTATTTACAGTTTTGGTCCTAGTTGTATGCATTTTTTGTTGGATTTGATGACTATGGTATACAATTTTTGTTGGATTTGGTTCCTATGATATGCATTTTTTGTTGGATTTGGTCCCTATTATATGTACAGATTATTGAATGCTCGTTAGAACGAAGGACCAAATCCCAAAGAAAATGCATACCACAGGGACTAAATCCGTAATTAGTGAAGTCTAGGGACAAAATCCATAAAATCCACCAAATTATAGGAACCAAATCCGTAATTTACTCCAGTAATTATATAAGTGTAATGCATAATTTGAGTAAAATTAAAAAGAAAAATAAGGCCACCAAATGGTAATTATGTTTAATTTGTTGGAAAATAAAGTTATATTTATTTTGGCTGATATCAGAATGGCAATATCAGACGGTTAGGATTAGATCCTAGACCAAGAATTTTGGAAAAGTTAGAGAAGGACTGAATCATGCATTTCTTTATAGATCAGCCCGAATAAGAAGCTACTGCTAATAGTAATTTGTATTCCTCCATCTTCTCCACAAATTAATAAAAACAAATTTATTATTAATATATATTATTTTAGTGCAGGAAACAAAAACTAATTAAGAATGTCAGATGTGGAGCTTCACTTTGAGTTCAATGCTGATGCAGGTGCATCCAAAACCTTTCCGCAACAAGCTGGAACCATCAGAAAGAATGGTTACATTGTCATCAAGAACAGACCCTGCAAGGTATATATATTTATAAACATACATTTCTTATATATCTATATATATGTGTGGGTTTTTGATTTTGATCTATTTTGTGTTTTATGAAATGGGATTGTATTTAATTATATATGTGGAAAGAAAATTGAATTGTATATGGATTCTTATGATTTCTCATCTTTTTGAGTATTGATCTTGAATGATTTATAATTTGGGGGAGATCCCTTGATTTGGATGTTTTCAATTTACTTTCAGTCGTATGATCAGAGGTTAAGTCATCAAGATGGTTTATGATGATTTGAGAAAAAATGAAAATAAGATCCATTGTTAATTAACAAAATATTGATACTCAGAAATGATATAAAAAGATAGATGTTCTTCATAATTGGTGAATTTGCATGTATATATATGTGTGTATATATATGCATACATCCATGATGGTTATCAAGATCTTCTTAGTGCTTCAGAGGTGAAATATGTGTTCCTGTAAGATCTATGTGAACTAGAGGTCGTTTACCCAGGCTTATTGGGTAAATGTCTACCGGGTGTTACTTACCATCGAGATGAGCATGACAAGGACCTAAAATCTTTCTGATAAGAGGCATTGCAAGGACTGAGAATAGTTAACTTTACCGTAAGTGAGGTAGAAGACTTTTACCGGTAAGATCTTATCGGAAAAAATGGTTACCAACAATCCTTTGATGACGAAAAAATATGTCACCCAATAAGGTTAAGTTAGAGTGGTGGTCTTGCCGGATTCCATTATCATTTATGCTAGCACCAAATAGTGAGACCAAAATCATATTTTCATTTTCTTGTTCATTCTTAAATAAGTAGATGGGACCCACAGAATAAATAACGTATTTCACAAGAATTCTTGTTCATATCGTTTAATAGTTAAGTCTTACAAGATTTATATGAATTCAATAAAATCTATCTTACTTTTCCATGAATTTTTATAAATGAGCATTGTATATGTGCCTTCTCAACCTTCTAACCAGTCTTCGGAATTTTGATTTCTAGTTTCATAGAAGTTTATGGTTTTGCTGCCTATTGTTAGTTTGTCGTATTGTTATGATTTAACTTGACAATGCATGTAACTACCTACAGGTTGTTGAGGTTTCCACCTCAAAAACTGGCAAGCACGGACATGCAAAATGTCATTTTGTGGGTATTGATGTATTTACTGGCAAGAAGCTTGAAGATATTGTTCCTTCATCCCACAATTGTGATGTAATTTCTTCCTCATTTCAATCAAGACTGTGTTCCATTCTATTTTTTGCTTCACAAAATCTCAAGGTTTTTATATTGAAAACTTGGGTTTTAATTAATTGGTTACATTCTGTACACATGTTCTTATAGGTACCTCATGTCTCCCGTACAGATTATCAACTTATTGACATCTCTGAAGATGGTTTTGTAAGTTTGTACGACATAGACTTTCCTTTATGATCTTTAATGTTGATAGGCTTCAAACATTTAATTCAATCTTGAAGTTAAGATCTTCCGGTCAAATAGTAGTAATTTACTAGTATCACTATTTTTCTTATTGTAGGTGAGTCTTTTGACTGAAAGTGGAACCACCAAAGATGATCTCAGGCTTCCCTCAGATGAAAATCTTGTTGCTCAGGTATGTCTATGAGTAATATATTTGTAGTTATGACCAATGTTACATAACATTGGATTATTATGCATAAGACTTATAATGAGTTTGGAGTAGGGATGAACATGGACACACGGTACACTACCGTAAGTTTTTCCTCTAAACCATGTACCAACGACTTACATTTGGTACGAAAAATCTTATATTAGGTACCAACCAACTTTTTCAGTACCAAGTTTATTTGTAAAAATATGATCAATTAATTCTCACACAAAATCCAAACATACAATGTTTAATACTTTTAAAATTAATGCGAAGTTTCAAATAAGGGTGTGTTTCATGGAATATTCACTAACGAGACAATCTTTGTAGCATGGGAACACTCAAAAATTAGGTTAGGAATATGAAATTGTTAATCAAAATCAAATTTGAAAAGGGAGGAAGTTGATGTTTTAATTTACTTGATTCAATATTACTAGCATATGATAGCGTCTAGGTATATGATTTTTATTACTATGTACCAGGCAAGTTTGCATACTTGGTACGATAATACTGATCAAATTAAGTCGGCACAAGTAGCAGATCTGAAAATAATGATGAGTAATGTCAAATTGTTTCTNCAATTGTCTTTTTATAAATATTATAGTAAACTAATATAAATTACTTTATACACATTAGAAACATATCATTTCAAACACTACTTGAGTACAACATAAAGTATCACATATACCACATTTCTTGATTTGAACATGATTCATGTATTGATTTTAACTGCTCTTTCTTTTTAAATCTAACTTGAACATATTAACATGAATCTATAACCTATATTACATAAAATCAAATATTGTCTCAATGTTAATTAGAGACATCTTCAAGGATTGTGGGATGTTATGTATGTATATACAAGATAAGTGCATTGTCATCTGATTTCAAGTTCTAGAGTTTTTTTAACGTTTTGCTCATTCTTTTTTTATTTGAAAACGTAGATTAAAGATGGGTTTGCTGAAGGAAAGGATCTTGTGGTTAGCGTTATGTCTGCAATGGGAGAAGAACAAATCAGTTCTCTTAAAGACATTGGCAAGAATTAGATTCATTGTTTGGTATTCTTTTCCTATGACCAAGAGTCGTGTTCACATTTTCTAGGGTAAACGACCATTTTATTTACAAAATGGTGTTTTTGTCATTGTTACAAACTTATTTTTTTGGTATCATTAAAAATTAATGGTGAGATTTGTGGATTGATACATTCTTACTCTTATTTTAGTTTGCTTATTAGTACTTAAATCATATATGCAAGTTTAATTGAATATGCAAATTTTCATAGAATCAAGCGTCACATATGTTTAGATCTAAACATTCAATTTATGATATTACAGTAGTTTCAACTTTGTTTGTAGTGGAATCATAGATGACATGTATGTTAACACTAAATACTTTGTTTGTTAGTGTTGACCAAAAGAAAGTTGTCGTTATAACCGCTTATATGATTAAGGGTCGTTCGTCGATTTTCTATGATTTCGGTAAGTATATATTCTTATTTATTTCTGAATGGTAAAATAATCTTTTAATAAATTTTTATTTTTTAGACAAAATGTGCTATAGCCTATAGGTAATCATCAAACGTCTTCTTTTCTAGCTCTTCGGATCTGAGAAAATATTCTAATACAAAAATGAATAAGGCTGTAAACGAACCGAACGAACACGAACGAAGGCTTGTTCATGTTCGTTCATTTAACTTAACCAAACAAACGAACGAACACGAATGGTAAACGAACAAATTTTTTTGTGTTCGTGTTCGTTCGTTTAGGAATTTGGTGTGTTCGTGTTCGTTCATGTTCGTTCGTTTAAGATGGTAAACGAACATAAATGAGCGAACGTAAAAGTTTAACGAACATAAACAAATGAACGTAAACGAACAAATATAAAAGTTAAACGAACAAGCCTAAACAAACATAAAAACTTGGTATTTGTGTTTGTTAATTTAAAATTTTTGTTTGGTCGTATTCGTTTAAGTTTGTTTAAATGTTTATTGAATAGTCAAACGATCATAACCAAACATACTTAACTCCTACTTTTTATAGAGGCTCAAGCTGCTAGGCTCATGCCCCAGGGTTTAGCCAAATGGCTCAACCACCAGCATCAAATCATATAATGGAAGGAAGAGGGGAAAAGGGGTGGTTATATGTAACGACTCATTTATCGAAACACATATAATTAACGTAAGTAACCTAGATGTAGCGGAAGTTTGTCAACCAAAACCATTATTTAAGCCAATATTGTAATAACATTAAAAACGAAGTATCAAACCTTTCATAACTAACCAACCAAGTTGCAACCCAAGTATTAAGAAAAAAAAACATGTTAAGTACTACCAAAGGAAATTTGTTTCAAAAAGACCCCATAACCAAAACGTAACCCAATCTCCATTCACTCCAGACTGCTGAGCTACATGATCCCTCCGAAGTCATCAAGCGGGTCCTTTTCCTTTGTTATTAGAAGAGGTACCTGTCACTAAAAAGTTTAAACAACAACAGGTAAGCTTATGATTAGTGAGCACACACCTAAACCACATACCATCATGCATACATAACCATAAATACATAGTAAATATACATGCAACATAACTCCTTCCTTACGGTTCAATACCGTCAAGGAAGAACATATGACACTGGTATCAGGCCTCTTAATCCGTAATATCTTCCCTAGGGGTATCACTACCACCATAGGTGCTATCGTATCCTTTACATGCCAAATACACACACATATAATCACACAAGCATTAACAATCATACACACATAACCATACATGGCAAAGGTAGAGTACTCACCTGATAGTAGGCTAGTATCACATACACTGGTGTACGTAAAATGCTCAAGACGGGTCACCTATAACATTCACATGCGTAACATATCACATGCGTAACATATCAATACATGACCCAAAAATGGGTTCTAAAGTCTAACCCGACCCCTTTACCGAATGACATAGCAAATCTACCTCAATTTTTACCAAACTTCACCAAACATCCTATTTCATCATCCCTTAGGGGAGTACATTCAAGAAAACCCCAAACAAAGCCGATTACAAAAAGTGTAAAACACCTCCAGGGGTATCGGCGGCTTATCGATGGGTTCCTACCTGCAGCTTACCCGCCGATACCCGCAGATCGCTTCCCAGTTGCGGGTTGCGACCAAAATCCGGGGTTTTCATCCCCAAACTCCAATTTCGACAATTACCAACCAAAATCAAGTTTATGCTTCATTCCCATACGTTTAGAACCATCATTAACATCTATTCTACCCAAACAACATGCTATTGATGATCCATTGATCATCATTTCATAACCTAACCCTAACCATACCACTTAGACTCTACAATTCATCCCATAGAAGTGTTAAAACACATACCTTGCAAATCCGAAGATAACCTTGACTGCAATTCCTCCAACACTTCAATTCCAATTTGATGCCAACCTCAATTTCTCCAAAATCGCCTCTCACTCTCCCTTCTCTTCTCTGGAATTCGACTAAGGCAAATAGAAGGGAAGTTAAGGACTTTTCTCCTTTATATACATGCTACTAACACCCTCCAACTTGCAGAATCATCACACTCACCCCTATGTTTTCTGAAAACATACAAAACCATTAAAAAGTTAACTTGATCCCATTAAAGACAGTTAAATACGTAACTTGGAAAACGGGGC
>LUCG01293122.1:0-13483 GCA_001633085.1 Carthamus tinctorius
GAGCTTTTAACGAGTCGATCTCGAGTAGCTCACGAACAGCTCGGCTCACTTACACCCCTAGTCACGAAATTACCCCTCTATTTTCAGCATAGCCTTCAATTTTGACCGGTCAAAGCCGCAATGCTGCAATGAATGACCGACCAATCAAAGTCGTAATCTTTGATTAATCAAATTTAATCTTAGTCGTATAAATGCCTAAATGCACAAATGCATACGGTGCAAATGAAGGGTTGTGGGAGTGTTCCTCAGTTTTACCCTTTTTTCTGAGCCATAGGTTAAAATGAGAAGTGGTAAAAAATGTAAAATATATGATTGGGTTCGGGTGAGGAGTTACCGTGAGAATTGAGAGAAGTGGTTATCAACAAAACAATGTCATCAAGCTTCGATATTCTTCTTGTAACAATGAAACAATGTCAAGAATAGCGGAAACCCATAAAAGTATCAAGAATCCAAGTCAAGAATCAATGTAAGAAATCTTTCTTTCTTGAAGGCAATAAGATCCCACATTTCACTACCATAACAAAAAGCACAATAAACTCTTTCAACCGCTGAAAATATTACGATTTCAATTAAAATTCGGAGAAATTGCTTTTCCCGGATAAGTTGATAAATTGATAAATGATTTACACAGTTAAGAAAGCCTTACTAAACCTAAGCTGGTTAAGGTTTTCTGAAAAAAGAAGCATTCCCCCACCATGATTTTTGGTTAAACCTTCAATACGTAAAGAATATGTATGAAAGATGTGTAAAAAGTGTGGGCGAGTTGAAAAATGTGAGGCTCAGATCTGTAAACAATTGAACGAAGAGGATAAATCCGCCATGGCTGCAAACTTACTTGTGGATTGCGCTGCCAAGTCGCGAATCATCTCTAACTTTGATCGAATCCACATGGATGCATACAGATTCATCATCAAGCCTCTCGGAAGTCATCAAATCTGAAAATATCAATTATCAACAGCATAGGAACGAAAAACGTAGTTTACTCAAATAGACAAAAGATCATGGGAGAATAGATGCTAACGTGAGAAGTCTAAGAACGGATTTAATCCCTTGATCACTTTTAATCTCATGCACCATCTACCTCTTATTTTTTGGATGTAAAATCAGAATTAAGGCTTCCGACCTCATAAAAAACAAACAGCACCTTACTGTTTCTTTTATTTTTTTTAAAAGGTCTGAAAACCTCTTACCGTCCTCTGAAACTTCAATAGGTGCACCATCCACTCTCATTTTTAGATGTGCAATCAGACTTCAGACCTTTTAAAAACAAACGACACCTTAGTAATTTCAGAGGAGAGGCTCAGATCTGCAGATCTAGAATCCGACAAAAGGGATCAAACCTGCCATGGCTGCAACACTAATTGGGTTGCCCCGCCAAGAAACGGATGGTTGGAAATGTGAAATACATATGGTTTCAATCACAACCACTTAATTACCTCTTATTTTCGTCCAACATCATTCTTTCGATTTCAACGCCGGTTTTAGCCTGGATGCACCACGAATTTGAAAAAACGCTAAACACGAAAGACGATAGATCCGTGTGCCCGCTTTCCCGAACATCTTGAATCGAAAATCAAAACATGATCAGACGTTTGTCGGTTTACAAAAAACAGTCCTATCGAATCAGATTTCAGACTTCTGCAGCACCACCTCATAAAAAAACAAACGCATCATGGCATCATTTACCTTACTGATAGAACATGATACAGGGCAAGCATCTTAGCTGGTAAAAGCAATGATAAGGATGAAGATCATACCCAACAACTCTTACGGTCTAAGCTATGCCTAAACTAATCCCAACAATTTATGACCATAAGACATCAGCTCCCGATAACTTAGTGGCCACAATTGTTGCGTACGCCTGGATTCGAACCCTGGAAGATGGGATATTCCACCACATCCCCTAGCTAGTACGCCACAACCCTTGTGGTTACCAAGTAAGCACTTATTGGGCAAATTGTTGCATACGATACCTTTTTTATGGACCACAATCTTACCCAATGAAGTAAGTTAGAATGTTTAATCTTACGGACAAGGGCTTACCGGGTAAGCATTTGGGTATCTGGACAAAGGGGGTCAGACACCGCCATGGCTGTAACAAGTTGCCCCGCCAAGAAACGGGTCGAGTTTTCATCCTCTGCCCAAACAACGTGATCAAGCATCGATATTCTTTGGGTAACGATGAAACAATGTCAAACCAGAGCATATCCAACAACGCTCGTTAATAGAATTTAAAAAAGTGTAAAAAGAGGAGTGGGTTGAAAAATGTCAGGCTCAGATCTGTAAGCAAACGAACAAAGAGGATAAAGTTCACCATGGCTGCAAATTTACTCACTGATTGCCCAGCCAAGATGCAAATCATCACTAACTTTGATCGAATCTACTCAGATGCATTCAGATACATCACAGCCTCTTGGGAGTCATCAGGTTTGAAAATTGTAATTTTCAACAACACAGGGACCAAAAATGTAGTTTTATTCGAACAAGAAGAACACGAGAATCAGCAACAAAAAAATGTAGTTTATATAACTTCCCTGAACAAAAAGCTTCTCAAACTATACAGGCAAATTAATCCACACACACAGCTTTATCCATACAAGACTTAGGGCATGCTTGTTACCGGCTTAATGAGACTCGCAGCTTATTCGGTCAGTTATACATGACTATTTGGTAATCGCTTAATGGTATAGGAGGTGGCTTTTTCAGTAAGCTTTTAGGAGGGAGCTTCATGCAGAAAGCCAAGTTTTTCCATTCAGTATGATTAATAATGGTGAATGTCATACATTATTCAATACGAATAATACAACTTCAAGGTAAATAATATTGCATTCAGAATGGAAGATGCAGTTTTCATTTGAATCCGCAGATCTGCATATCTTCCGACAAAAGGGATCAAACACCACCATGGCTGCAACTTCGATCAGGTTGCCCCGCCAAGATACGGTCCAAGTTTCACCCAGTGCCAGAGACCTATGCTTAGAAATGTTAAATGCAAACGATTTACATCACAGCCTCGATATATTCCTAGTAACAACCTTCAATAACAAAAATGTCTTAAAGATGGTGTAAGATGGGGGGTGGGTTGAAAAATGAGGCTCAGATCTGTAAACAATCGAACAAATAGGATATAGTCCGCCATGGCTGCAAACTTACTCGTTGATTGCCCTGCCAAGATGCGAATCATCTCTAACTTCGATTGAACCGACTCAGATGCATTCAGATTCATCATCACAGCCTCTTGAAAGTTGCCAAATCCGAAAAATAGCAATTTTCAACAACAAAGGGGGCAAAAAATGTAGTTATTTCGAATAACAAGATCATCAACAACACTGACGAATCTACTAATTTATTAAAAAAAAAAAACAAGCACCTATAGATCTACGGTACAACTGTCCCGAACAAAACGCTGTTTAATCCATACTACCAAATTAATCCACCCAGACAACTTTATCCATACAGCTGAAGGAGCTTAATGAGACTCACAGCTTATTCTGTCAGTTTTACATGACTGCCAGGTTGTGGCTTAGGCTATGTTTGGCGAACTAGCTGATATAGCTTATGACTGATAAGCTAGCTAGCTTATGACTGATAAGCAAGGTAGCTTATGACTCATAAGGTAGCTTATGATTGATAAGGTAGCTGATGATTGAGAAGGTAACTGACGAATAAGATGTGTTTGGCAAAAACTAGCTGATAAGATAGCTTATAAATATAAAATGACAAAACATGACATGTTTAAAATTTGGTAGTGTAAAAAGTAGCAAGGGTACATTTGGAATTAAAAAATAAAAAGTCTCATAAGTCGCTAAATGCTACTCTTCTTAGCTTTTCAAAAAGCTAACGTATAAGCTAAACTTATGGTCCATCCAAACATGTACTAGCTTATAAGCTAACTTATGGTCCATCCAAACAATGCCTTAATAGTATACATAAGATGAACTAGCTTACAAGCGGCTCAGATCTGCAGATCTGGAACCCGACAGAGGGGATATAACACCGCCATGGCTGCAACACCATTCGGGTTGCCCTGCCAAGATACGGACCAAGTTTCGCCCAGTGTCAAAAACCTATGCTTGGGAATGTTAAATGCAGAAGAATTCCATCACAGCCTTGATATTTTGACTCAACCATCAACGGTTAGATCACTTCTCTACTTCATAATTTTTTGGCACTTCTCATTTAAACCTTTCTCTATATATACGTACCATTTTCCAACTGAAGAGCACTTCGTAAATTCGGGACAAGAGCTCAGATCAGGAATCCGACAAAGGAGATCAAACACCGCCATGGCTGCAACACCATTCGGGTTGCCCCGCCAAGATACGGATCGAATTTCACCAACTCCCCATAAGCTTATTATCAGAATTGTAAAATACAAAACAATGTCATTAAGCTTTGATAATCCTTTTGGCAACCAAAAAAACTATGAGAATAGCAACATGGAACTTATAAGTGCAAAAATCACTCTAGAACCTACATTTCACTAACATAACCAAAAAGCCCAAAAAATTCTTTAATCGCAAAAACTATCACGTATTTAAAATTCAGAGCAATTGCTTCCTTAGAATATAAGTTGACAGATTGATGAAACGACTTACATAAGAAGCTCAAGCAAACCTTGCTAAACCGAAGCGGGTTAGGGTTTTCGAAAAACTATGTGTCTCAATATGGCAACAGAGAGAAGCATTTGACGGTCATAACTTTGGTTAAACCTTCAATATGTAAAGGAAATGCTTAAAAATATGTAAAACGGGGGCGGGTTGGACAATGTGAGAACTCAGATCTGCAGATCTCATATCCGACAAAGGGGGTCAAACACCGCCATGGCTGCAACACCATTCGGGTTGCCCCGCCAAGATACAAGCCAAGTTTCACCGAGTGCCAAAAACGTTAAATGCAGAAGGATTCCATCACAGCCTCGATATTTTTCTGGTAACGACCTCCAAATATCTCCAGATGTGATAATAAAAACAAAGAGATTAATCAAAAAGCGGTACCAAAACCAATATGTTCATCATAAACCATTGTTCTTTGTGACTGAACATGAGGACAGCCAAGACCATCCACCACTTATTTTTTTTATACGTAAAATCGGAATTAAGGGGCCATTTTGAAAGACTGAAATATTGTCCGATATGATAGATGATAGTGTTCAATGTTACCGGTAAGCGCTTACCAGGTAAATGAATAAGTAAACGGCCCCTAAGACTTCAGACCACATAAAAAACAAACGGCGCCACACTGTCTCTTTTATTTTTCTATAAAGGTTTGAAAACCTCTTACCGTCCTTTGAAATTTTAAGAGGTGCACCATCCACCTCTCATTTTTAGATGTGAAATCAGACTTCAAACCTCTTAAAAAACAAATGACACCTTAGTAATTTCAGACGAGAGGATAGAGTCCGCCATGGCTGCAAACATACTTGTTGATTGCCCAGCCAAGATGCGAATCATCTCTAACTTCGAATCAGTGAGAGATTTAAGGAGTGGGTATGGGTGTGCAAATTGACCTAATAATGTAAATTGCGTCTAGATACATATTTAGGAGGGAAAATATTGAAACGGACTCACCAGAGAATGACAACGTGGCATGCTAGTTACTTATTTATTATGCATAGATACGATGGCTGCAAACTTACGTGTTGATTGCCCTGCAAACATGTGGACAAAGTGGGTCAGACACCGCCATGGCTGCAACGCATTGCCCTACAGCTCGAGTTTTACCCAGTACCCAAAAACCCAATATCGAAATCTTCTCCTTTCTATATACTTCTAGCAACAGAAAAACACAACACAATTTCGGGTCAAGAGGCTCAGGTCTGCAGATCTCAATCCGACAAAGGGGACCAAAGACTACCATGGCTGCAACACCATTCGGTTGCCCCGCCATGGTACGAGCCATATTTCCCCTAATGCCGGAAACGTTAAGATCAGATGAATTTCATCACAGCCTCGATATTTTTCTGGTAACGACCTCCGATTATCTCCAGATGAGATAATAAAAACAAAGACATCAAACAAACCACGATATGTTCATCATAATCATCCACAAATAAATGAACTGTTGTTGAAAATGGAAGGGTTGTTGATTTATGGAGAAAATCATCGGTAAAAAAGATAATTGACCAAATAAAGTCACAAATCAGACTTTGGTATCAACGGAGGGGAGCAATTCAGCCCCTGTGAAATTGCCCCATTTATCTAACAGGAGTTTTTTACTTTGCAAATCCAAATGTTTCCTTTTGCAAGAATTTTTGTCTCCACAGGTTCAATAAAGAACGCCCGCTCAAACCCCACAAAAGAGTTTTCAAGCTGAAGAGTGGTTGATTTAGGGAGAAAACAATTGAACATTAGAACAGAGAGATCTATCCATACTAGACTTAATGTAAAACCAACCAAACAGCCCCTTAGAAGCCACAATATTCATCCCCTATGAAATTTGCCTCATGTTCTCCGAGTGGGGTTGTTATACTTTTTGCAATGAAGAACACTTCGTAATTTCGGGATGACAGACTCAGGTCTGCAAATATGGAAATGTTAAATGCAGAAGAAATCCACCAGAGACTCGATATTTTTTGGGTAACAACCTCAAAAGCAGTACCAAAAGCAACCTGTTCATCATCATCATCCACAAGTAAATAAACCATTTCTTTGAAGTTTGGAAAACGAAAACTCCACCATTTCAACTGAACACGTTTTCTAAACTTCCATAGAAAACTGAAAATGAAAACTCAACTCCATTTTCTAAAAACGTTTTCTGAGAAAATGAAAACAGTTTTCTACAACCAAACGCACACTTAGATCTGCAAATTTGCGATCAAACGGAAGAGATAAAACACCGCCATGGCTGCAAAACCAATCAGGTTGCCCCGCCAAGATACGGTCCATGTTCCACACAGTGCCGGAAACCTAGGCTTGGAAGGGTTACATACAGAGGTTTTCAATCACGGTCTAAACAAATTCCTGGTAACAACCTCCGATTATATCTGAATGGGAAAATAAAACAGAGAGATTAATCGGAAGTAGTACCAAAAGCAATATGTTCATCATCATCATCATCATCAACAACTAATAAATAAACCGTTGTTTTGTGCAACTTTGTGTAGAGAATATCCTTCCAAAATAGACAGTTAAACAGATTCAGATTTCAGACTTCAGCACCTCTTAGAAAACAAACGCCACCTAAGGGGTTGTTTGTTTCTTAAAAAATACCTTTAAACCTCTCAAGTCTGAAACTTATGAGGTTTGCAGATTTACTTTTTGTTTTATTTTTAAGGAAAGGTCTGAAAACCTCTTACCGTCCTCTGAAATTTTAAGAGGTGCACCTTCCACCTCTTATTTTTTAGATGTGAAATCAGACTTCAGACCTCTTTAAAAAAATATGACACCTTCATGTTTACGGCATCATTTACCTTACCGGATGAACATGACACGGGCCAAGAATCTTACACAGTAAATGAGGGTGACGACTCTTACAAGTATGCACTTGTCGGGTGAAGTGTTGCATATGATACCCATTTTATGGATCACAAATCTTACCCGATAGTAAAACTGTTGAATCTTAAAGATATGAGCTAACCCAGTAAGCCTTTGGGTATCTGGATTCTGGACAACGGGGGATCAGACACAGCCATGGCTGCAACGCGTTGCCTCACCAAGATACGGGCCAAGTTTCAGCCGCTGCCCAGAAAGCCATTATCAGAAAAGTAAAATACAGAGGAATGTCATCAAGCTTCGATGTTTTTTTGGTAACAATGAAACAATGTCAACAGCGTTTGTTGACAGAATTAAGAACCCTAGTAAACAACTCAGGTTAAAAATCCCTGCTTAAAATCCATCTTTCTTGAAACAAATTAGATCCCACATTTTACTTGGCTAACAAAAAGCCAAAAGTATCACGTATTTCATTCGAAAAGTAGAGCAATTGTTTCCCCATAAAATAAGTCGATAGGTTGATTAAATAATTTACATAAGGGAAAACCTTGCTAAACCGAGGTGGATTAGAGTTTTCGAAAAACTGTGTCTGGCTATAGCAATAAAAGAAAAACATTTAACGACCGTAATTCTTGGTTAAACCTTCATCATAAAGCAACGAAGACATTTAAAAAATGGTGTAAAACGGGGGGTGGGTCTGAAAAATGTGAGGCTAAGATCTGTAAACAATCGAACAAAGAGAATAAATCCGCCATGGCTGCAAACTTACTCGTTGATTGCCCCGCCAAGGTGCAAACCATCTCTAACTTTGATTGAATCCATGTGGATGCATCCAGATTCATCATCACAGCCTCTTGGAATTCATCAAATTGAAAATTGTAATTTTCAACAACATACGGGCAAAATATGTAGTTTATTCGAACAACATCAACAACAACAACAAGAGCATCAGCAACACTGACGAAATTTTGTTTGGATTGCAAATCCGCCGCAACCACCGCCACCACCATCGCCGGCAACCCTAAGATCAAGGGCTACGATGGCGTTCCACGGTTTTCCCTTCTTTTGACTGAATATTATTCAGTCTGGAAGTTGTATTATTCAACTTAAATAATGCATAATATTCAGACCGAATAGGACACATGACAAGCAAAAGAAGTGGTTATCAACTGTTGGATGCACCGCCATGGCTGCAACAATGTTGCCCCGCCAAGTTACAGGTCGAGTTTCAACCACCACCCAGAAACCTCTTACAACCTCTTAAGTCTTAAAATTAAGAGGTTTGCAGACATAAGAATGTTTGTTCTATTTTTAAGGAAAGGAATGATAAAACCTCTTACCGTCCTCTAAAATTTTAAGAGGTGCACCATCCATCTCTTATTTCTTTAGATGTGAAATCATACTTCAGACTTCAAACCACTTGAAAAACAAACACCACCTTAGTGTCTAATCTTATAGATAAGAGCTTACCGAGTAAACATTTGGGTAATGTGGACAAAGTGGGTCAGACACCGCCATGGCTGCAACACATTGCCCTGCCAAGATACGGCTCGAGTTTCACCCAGTACCCAGAAACCCTTTATCGAAAAAACACTTAGTAAATTCGAGTCAAGACTCAAGAGGCTCAGATCTGCAGATCTCAAATCCGATAAAGGGGATCAAAGACTACCATGGCTGCAACACCATTCTTGCCCCACCATGATACTGGCCAAATTTCACCCAGTGCCGGAAACGTTAAATGCAGATGAATTCCATCACAGCCTCAATATTTTTCTGTTACCAACCTCCGATTATCTCCAGATGTGATAATAAATAAACTGTTGTTCTATATGATTTTAAGACACCGCCATGGCTGCAACGCATTGCCCCGCCAAGCTACGGCTCGAGTTTCACCCAAGCTAAGTTTGGCAAACTAGTTGATAAGGTAGCTTATGACTGTAAATTGACCAAAAAAAAAAAAGACATGTTTAAAAATTGATAGTGTAAAAAGTAACAAGAGTATATTTTGAATAAAATAAATAATAAGTCTTATAAGTCACTAGATGCTACTCTTCTTACCTTTTCAAAAGGCTAGCTTATGGTCCATCCAAACATGTACTAGCTTATTTTTACCAAACAATGCCCCAGTGCCCAGAAACCCATCATCGAAATCTTTTCCTTTCTATAAACTTTTTGCAACTGAAATGTTACATGCAGACGGTTTCCATCACAGCCTCAATAATTTCCTGGTAACGACCTCCGATTATCTCCGAATGGGAAAATAAAAAAGGAGATTTTAATCCATAGTAGTACCAAAAGCAATAAGTTCATCATCATCAAAAAATAAATAAACCGTTGTTTTGTGTGATTGTGTGCAAAAATTGCTTCAAAAATAGAAATTTAAACATATTCAGTGTACAAAAACAGTCTTGGAGATTCAGATTTCAGACTTCAGAACCTCTTAGAAAACAAACGCCACCTAAGTGGTTGTTTCTTCTTTAAAAAGTACCTCTTAAAACCTCTTTAAGTCTGAAACGTATGAGGTTTGCAGACTTAAAAAATGGTGTAAAACTGGGGGTGGGACTACAACATGTGAGGCTCAGATCTGTAAACAATCGAACAAAGAGGATAAATCCAAGATGCGAAACTTACTCATTGATTGCCATGCCAAGATGTGAACCATCTCTAACTTTGGTTGAATCCACGTGGATGCAAACAGATCCACATGGAATTCATCAAATTGAATATTGTAATTTTCAACAACATAGGGACGATAAACATAGTTTACTCAAATGATGACAACTAAGCGTTTTGACATAACTAAGAACCCTAAAACAACTCGGGTTCAAAAAACCTTGCTAAACCGTAGCAAATTAGGGTTCTCAAAAAACCATGTCTGGTTTTGGCAACTAAAAGAAGAAGTCAACTATCGTCTATTTTGGTTAAACCTTCAGCATGTGACGAAAATATTTAAAAAATGTTTTAAAATCGTGGCAGGTTGAAAAATGTGAGGCTCAAATCTGTGAACAATAGAACATAGGGGATAAATCTGCCATGGCTGCAAACTTACTCGTTGATTGCCCTGCCAAGATGCAAATCATCGCTAACTTTGATCGAATCAACTCAGATGAATTCAGATTCATCATCACAGGCTCACACGCCAAATCTGAAAATAGCAATTTTCAACATAGGGACCAAAAATGTAGTTTAATTACCCTGCCAAGACGTGAATCATCTCTAACGAAAAATGTAGTTTGCTCGAATAAATATAACAACAAAAACAAGTAACAATCTTATTGATTTAGATTTCAAACTTCAGGACCACCTCTTAAAAATCAGAAGTGAAATCAGAGTTCACACTTCAGCAGCAAGTTCTTACCCGGTAAAAGCAGTGACAAGGATGGAGATCGTGCCCGGTAAGCACTTACCGGGTAAATTGTATAGCATATGCTACCGTTTTTATGGACCACAATCTTACCCAATGAAGTAAGTTAGAACGTTGAATCTTACATATATGAGCTAACCAGGTAAGCTTTTGGGAATCTAGACAAAAGCGATCAGACACCGCCATGGCTGCAACATGTTGCCCCGCCAAGATACGGGTCGAGTTTCACCCACTGCCATGGATGCATTCGGAATCATCATCACAGCCTCTTGGTTCATCAGACCTAAAAATTGTAATTTTCAGCAACATAGGAACAAAAAATCATAGTGAATTCGAACAACAACAACGAGCATCAGAAACACTGACAAATCTGTTGATTTCTAAAAAGCAAGATCCTATAGATCTACAATATAGCTGTCATGAACAAAAAGCTTATTCTGTTAGTAATACATGACTTTTTGGTAGCAGCTTATGGTATAGGAAGCTTTTAAGGGGGAGCTTTGCGCAGAAAGCCAAGTTTTTCCAAGCTTGTCACTCTCAATTAAAAAACCTTCCAGGCCTATTCAGACAGATTAATCGACACAGACAGCTTTATCCATACAGAACTTAGGGCATGCTTGTTAGCGGCTTCATGAGCTTAATGAGACTTGCAGCATATTCTGTCAGTTATACATGACGGTTCGGTAGTGGCTTAATGGTGTACAAAGTGGCTTATTCAGTAAGCTTTTAGGGGGAGCTTTATGCACAAAGCCAAGTTTTTATAAACCTGTCACTCGCAAATAAAACACCCGTTTCTTACATCCATGAAAAAGCTCTCCCCAACACTTCCCGGCCTAAACAGAAAGATTAATCCACACTGACAACTTTATCTATAGAAGACTAAACGGAAAACCAACCAAATGGAAATGTTTCCCATTCTATATGCTTCTTGCAACTTAAGAACATTTCATAATTTCTAGACGATAGGCTCAAAACTCCAGATCAGTAAACAATCGAACAAAGAGGATAAATACGCCATGGCTGCAAACTTACCGTTGATTGCCCTGCCAAGATGCGAATCATCTCTAACTTTGATCGAATCCACTTGATGCATT
This sequence comes from Carthamus tinctorius, assembly GCA_001633085.1. Classification (NCBI taxonomy): domain Eukaryota; kingdom Viridiplantae; phylum Streptophyta; class Magnoliopsida; order Asterales; family Asteraceae; genus Carthamus; species Carthamus tinctorius. The sequence continues at coordinate 11,892 of LUCG01293122.1, forward strand.
CAAAAACCTATGCTCGGAAATGCTAAATGCAGAGGAATTCCGTCACAGCCTCGATACTTTCTGGTAATAAAAACTAAGGGGGCGTTTGGTTTGCATAATGGAATTTGATGGCATTGGAATCCGTCAAAGGAATTTGACTATGAATGAAATTTCATGGAATTTGAACCCGTTGCCCCGCCAAGATACGGGCCAAGTTTCACCCACTGCCAAGAAACTTGTTATGAAAATGTAAAATACAAAACAAATGTCATCAAGCTTCGAGATTCTTTTGGTAACAATGCAACAAAGTCAAACAAAAACTAGGAAAATCAAATTAGGTCAAACCTCAAACGAATCTGGAATTTCACAAACAAAAAACAAAACGAAATCGTAGTTGAAAATCTTCAGAAATCAAACAAAAACTAGAACTTTCAAAAACAAAATTGAAATCAAACGGAACTTGGAACTTCATAACAAAAGGAAAATCAAAATCAAACTCTAGAAACTTCAAAAACGAAATCAAATTTCAAATTTGGTCGAAATTCAAACGAAATCTGGAACTTCACAAACAAAAACCAAAACAAAATCGTACTTGAAAAACATCAAAAAATCAAACAAAAACTAGAACTTCAAAAACAAAATCGAAATCAAATGAAACTTGGAACTTCAAAACGAATTTGAACTTAGGAAAATCAAAATCAAACTTTAGAAACTTCAAAAACGAAATCAAACTTCAAATTAGGTCGAACTTCAAACGAAATCCGAAACTTCACAACAAACAAAATCGTACTTGAAAATCTTCAGAAATAAAAAAAAAACTAGAACTTCAAAAAACAAAATCGAAATCAAATGAAGCTTGGAACTTCATAACGAAATCAAACTTCAGAAAAATCAAAATGAAACTTTAGAAGCTTCAAAAAACGAAAATAAAACTTCAAATTAGGTCGAACTTCAAACGAAATCTGGAACATCACAAACGAAAACACTTGTTATCAACATCTACATAAAAACCGATGCGTATTGATGTGTTTTACTAATTACTAGTCTATATATTCCACATGTTCGTTGAACATTAAGCCAAAACAAGTAACAATAAGCATGTGTAAACAACAATGGCCGGCTGTAAACTCTCGTGATAACAATCTCAATACCGATTATGCGTTGAAGAACCAAATAATATCGAGAAATGTACGATCGACGAAGAAAAAACGAGGAAAATACCTGCAGATTGTGATAGATTAGAGACGTGAAGAACGAATGCCGCCGGAGACCAAACGACCGGCGATCGCCGGCCGGAAAGCAGCCGGTGATGATCGGGAAACGTGCATTCCTAGGGTTTCAAGCCAGTAGGGTTTTGGGGTTTTGGTCTTTCTCGTAGGGCTTTGGCTATCTTTGGCAAACTCGGCTGGTAGTGACAACCATGCTTGTTATCAACAAATTATGTGCGGTAAAAACTAACTTGTAAAATGGTCAAAAAGGGTATAATTGGAAAAAAGCTACAAAAGCTTCGCATAAGCTACTTAAAGTAGCGTTTCAAAAAGGTAGCTTCTAATACAATAAGGCTATGTTTGGATGGACTAGCTTATAAGCTAGCTGGTAGCTGATAAGCTAGC
>LUCG01293185.1:0-10708 GCA_001633085.1 Carthamus tinctorius
CCTCCACCTCCACCACCACCACCACCACCACCCACCGCCACCCTCTTACTTTCTTCTGGTGAAGAACTAAAGAGAACAACTAACTAACACTACTTCTGATGAACTATAAAGACCAGACTACACCGTTTGCCATCCTTTCTATTTCCATCTCCACCGCCAATACAAATACAAGAAGAAGAAACAGAAGCAGAAGAAGCGCCGCCGTGTAAGGCGGAGGGATAGAGTTTAATTGGTGGTAAGTTTTGATTGATTAGAAGCAAATTAAGATAGAAAAAAAAAAGGGTTTCACTTTCACATGCATGGGTTTGTTTTCTCAGTAACAGAAAGAAGAAACACACGAGTGCGGTTTAAGCATCCCTCCACCTCCACATGCACATTGTCTCCCCCCCACCTTTCAAACCCTTTCCTCTAAACCCATTGATTCATTTCCAGCTTCTTGATTCTGTTTTTCAGTTTCTTAATTATAGCATCTAAGTATCTAACCAGTAATAGAAATGGCAATCTTTTTCAGTTTCTTCATCATTCTCTACTCTCTTCCATTATTAGTCTTCTCCCTCTCTCCCGACGGCCAAACCCTACTCTCTCTCCTCTCCGCCGGATCCACCGCCGTCCTCCCCTCCTGGAACTCATCTTCGTTGACGCCATGTTCATGGCAAGGCGTCACCTGCTCCCCACAGAACAGGGTCATCTCTCTCTCCATTCCAAACACCTTCCTCAACCTCTCTTCTCTCCCACCCCACCTCTCCTCTCTCTCCTCCCTCCAGCTCCTCAACCTCTCCTCCACCAACATCTCCGGCCACATCCCTCCCTCCTTCGGCTCCTTCCCGCACCTCCGCCTCCTCGACCTCTCCTCCAACTCCATCTCCGGCCCCATCCCCCCGGAGCTCGGCCACCTCACCTCCCTCCAGTTCCTCTATATCGACTCCAACCAACTCTCCGGCACCATCCCACCTCACCTCTCCAATCTCTCATCGCTTCAGTTCTTTTGCATCCAGGACAATCTCATCAACAGCACCATTCCGTCCCAGCTCGGATCGCTGGTTTCGCTCCAGGAGTTTCGGATAGGTGGAAACCCTTATTTGACCGGAGGCATCCCGCCGGAGCTAGGGTTCCTCTCCAACCTCACCACTTTCGGGGTGGCAGCCACGGGACTCTCCGGGGTGATTCCGGCCACGTTCAAGAACATGATCAGTCTTCAAACGTTGGCCATTTACGATACCGAGATATCCGGTTCGATCCCGCCGGAGCTCGGGTTGTGCTCGGAGCTTAGAAACGTGTACCTTCACATGAACAAACTCGAAGGTGTCATCCCACGTGAATTGGGTAAGCTTCAGAAGCTCACGAGCTTGCTTCTATGGGGGAATTCCCTCACCGGAGCTATTCCGCCGGAGCTTTCAAACTGTTCATCACTCGTGGTGCTTGATGTATCCGCCAATGAACTAAGTGGCGAAATTCCGAATGAATTGGGGAAGTTAGCGGTTCTTGAACAGCTTCATCTGTCTGAGAATTCATTGACTGGACCAATTCCACCGGAGCTTAGTAACTGCACCAGTCTTACAGCCATCCAGCTTGATAAAAACCAAATTTCCGGCCAAATTCCATGGCAGATTGGGAACTTGAAGATGTTGCAGAGCTTCTTTTTGTGGGGTAATATGGTTTCGGGTATGATTCCGTCGTCTTTCGGAAACTGCACCGAGCTTTACTCGCTTGATCTTTCGAAGAACAAGCTCACGGGCGAAATCCCCCAAGAAATATTTGGTTTAAACAAGCTGAGCAAGCTGTTGCTATTAGGGAATTCGCTGTCGGGTAAGGTGCCAAAGAGCGTCGGGAAATGTCAATCGTTGGTCAGATTAAGGCTAGGAGAGAATCAGCTTTCGGGTCCGATTCCTAGAGAAATTGGACAGTTGCCAAACCTCGTGTTTCTTGATTTGTACACGAACCATTTCTCGGGTGTTTTGCCTCGTGAGATCGGAAACATTACGGTTCTTGAGCTCTTGGATGTTCATAACAATCATATAACTGGTGAGATCCCATCCGAGTTAGGTGAGTTGGTGAACCTTGAGCAGCTCGATTTGAGCCAAAACGGATTCACGGGCGCGATCCCTTGGAGTTTTGGTAACTTTAGTTACTTGAACAAGCTCATTCTTAACAACAATTTGCTCACCGGTTCGATCCCTGCATCCATTAAAAACCTGCAGAAGTTGACACTTCTTGATCTGAGCTCAAACGGTTTTTCAGGTCCAATCCCGCCCGAGATCGGTTCGATCACGAGCTTGACCATTAGTCTTGACTTGAGCTCGAATAGATTCCAAGGTGAGATACCAGAGTCGATCAACGGGTTGACTCAGTTGCAGTCACTTGATCTTTCCCACAATTCACTTCATGGGAAAATCTTGATCTTGAGTACACTCACTAGCCTCACTTCCCTGAATGTTTCCTACAATAACTTTTCGGGTCCTATCCCAATGACACCATTCTTTAGAACCCTAACAGCCGAATCATTCATCCAAAACACGGGCCTTTGCGAGTCCATCGATGGGTATACGTGTTCTTCACGAATACCGACAAGGAAAGGATTGAAGTCGGCAAAAACCATAGTTTTGGTGGCTGTAATCCTCCTCTCTGTGACCATCGCGGCTGCGGCCACTTGGATCCTCATGTCAAGAAACCACAGTTACATGATCAAGAATTCTTTAGCCGACTCGAACCCCGGCTCCAGGGGGGACGATTTCTCGTACCCGTGGACGTTCATTCCGTTCACAAAGCTCGGTTTTACCATTGATAACATCTTGGATTGCTTGAAAGACGAGAATGTGATCGGCAAAGGGTGCTCCGGGATGGTGTACAAAGCCGAAATGCCAAATGGAGAGGTGATTGCTGTCAAGAAGCTATGGAAGACGAACAAAGATGATGAACCAGCAATCGACTCTTTTGCGGCCGAGATTCAAATTCTCGGCCATATTCGACACCGGAACATAGTAAAACTTTTAGGGTATTGTTCCAACAAGAGTGTGAAGCTTCTGCTTTACAATCACATTGCTAATGGGAACTTACAGCAGCTGTTGCAAAGTAACAGGAACTTGGATTGGGAAACTAGGTACAAGATCGCCATCGGGTCTGCACAAGGGCTGGCATATCTTCATCACGATTGTGTGCCCGCCATCCTTCATCGAGATGTCAAGTGCAATAACATCCTTCTGGATTGCAAATACGAAGCTTATTTGGCCGACTTTGGGCTTGCAAAGCTCATGAGTTCTACAAACTATCACCATGCCATGTCCAGGGTAGCCGGATCCTATGGATACATCGCCCCAGGCAAGTATCCACATTTCAAATCATTCATTCAATTTATACATAAGCCTTCATAGAAACAACTGCTCTACTCTTTGAGGGTAGAGGTCAGGTCTACCAAGCATACGTACATCTAAGAAAGATTCCATTTTTCGTTTGGTTTAATCAAAATACTTGATATCTAACAAGGGTTTTGTTCTTTTTTTTTTGTTGTTGCAGAATATGGGTACACGATGAATATAACGGAGAAGAGTGATGTGTATAGTTATGGGGTGGTGCTACTAGAGATCTTGAGTGGGCGTAGTGCGGTTGAGAATCGGATAAGGGAGGGTTCGCATATAGTTGAGTGGGTGAAAAAGAAGATGGGAAGCTTTGAGCCAGCCGTGACGATACTGGACACGAAGCTCCAGGGGCTACCGGATCAGATGGTGCAAGAAATGCTGCAAACACTCGGGATAGCGATGTTTTGTGTGAACTCTTCACCGGCGGAGAGGCCGACCATGAAAGAGGTGGTTGCATTGTTAATGGAAGTTAAGAGTTCACCTGAAGAATGGGGGAAAACTTCTCAACCTCTAATGAAACAATCATCTACTCACTCATAGTTTAGTTACATCAAGCATCAAGTAGGGTTTTTGAGAGTTAGTTATGTTGTTTGGGCATGAAAGAAAGAATTTGGATAAATTAATGGTGTCATTGTTGTAGTTTGTTTATGGTAGCTAGGCCTTAATTATATAGCTTTTCTTCTCCAACTTGTGTTGAGAATGAAGTACAAGTCATTATAAGATGATTCTTCTAAATTATAAATTAGGGTCTTGGTTGAGACTTGAGGCCAGTGTGTTGGTCATAGCTTTTAGAAAAAGGGCTTACTTTGCTCAATGTACATACAGTTCTATTAATTTAGATGAATTTGTTTCCTGTTTTACCCCCTCATTTTGTATCCCTTCCCTTGGTCAACAATTGAGAGATGCACAACCAACAAAGCCCCAAAGAAGCAAATTATATAAGAATACAACAACCCACCCTAAATATAATTAGAACCTAACAACCAATTGTGATGAGAAACATTAACACATTCATGAAAGAAAGTGCTAAGAACCAACTATTTCATACGGTATTCATGATAAACAATCTTATCAGAATAATTGGTTTTCAAAATATTTATGGTTCTTATTTGAACGTGTCTAGATAGTGAGTTTAAGATAGAATACTAGAAAAGAAGGAACCTGACTGAATCATTCATCTATTTTAATCCAACGGTTGTGAATAACAACACGGATATCGTATTGCCAAAACTATATCCAGGACTACAAATAGTTATCTATTTTTAAGATACAAACAGTGGACTGATTTCTTTGTTAGCATGCATATGTTGAGACAGAGATGGAACTGGAAGGCATGCCAAACTCCCTTACATGCTTTGGAGACCCCACAAGTTACTTGTCCTACAATTGGTCCATATCTCCTTGTTTTGTTGTTGGTGGAAGGAAGCATGCATCTGGTCAAAAAGGAAAAAGCAAGTCTTTCTCTTGGCAAACAATGCCCATGGAGCATGTCTCCTAAGTAGAACAAAAAGACCAACACTTTTCACACATATATAATATAGATATACACATGCTTCTTAGGATTTTAGCATATATCTTGTTACTTAGCTGCCTACAAAACAAAACAAGGCTAATAACATTTATAAGAAAATTTCAAATAATGGCATCCTTTATAGGAAAAAGATATTAGCCGACCATAAACAAAAAAGTTATCATTTGACACTCTGGACTGTTTGAATCGTCATGTGGATTGTTTATAGTAGGACCTACGCCCTAAAGGGCTAATAAGTGATTTTTGCTTTCTACTATTCTCTAATAGCTCCGTGTGTTAGGAACCATGAAATTTTGTCTAACGAGAGTCCATGTCCAAAGCCATTGAATTCTTTGTCCAAATAAATCAGGTTTTTACCCAAAAACAATAAATTTATGAGTAGTCCTTCATACGGTTATTCATGATCTGATTCAATCGCGTAATATCTTGACTCCACATTTTTACAACCAAACCAACAGAATTATTGATCTGAGTTGAACAACAATTTAAGCCAGAAAAATTCTATTTTACTTAAGAAACAAGTAATGAGAGGAATGTAAATAACAAGGATTATGATTATTGATAAGTTGTGTGGGTCAAATCAAGAAATTGGGTAAGTCAACCATGAGTATGAGTCATGAGTTTAGGTTGACCAAAAGTCCTCATTTTTTGGATCTACAAAACACTGCCACCTAATCTCCTTGAAAAGTCTCCACAATAATTTTAGGATGATAAGTCTAAGGTAGCAAGTAGTGAGGTTAGTATTGGAAAACACAAACTCAGATATCTTCCTGACTAAACAAAGTGACCAAAATCTAGATTTGCAAAATAGTTTTAAATTATTTCAAAAAAAGTTGGTTAAAAATGCTAACAATAGGAAAAAACTTATAAGAAGAAGAAAAGAAGCAAACACAAAGTAGAGATGAGGGAGTCTTTTTATGCATCTCTAGTTTCTCTAACTGGAACCTGCAAGTATTACAAAAGAGTGCCCAAGAGAACACAAATGGCAGAAAACAGAAATAGCAGAAAAAGAAAAAGAGAAAAAAAAAGTAATTGAGGGAACACAAGGCAGTCAAATGTAAAAACCTCAAACAGGAAGATAAAAAAGCATTCAATTCCACGTTGGATCGCATCGCATGCTTCGACAAGAAGATTCATCCATCGTATGTTTATGCAATTGCATCATAGGGTTGGGTTCTGGTGAGAAGTGTAAGATGTGGTTATCAACCCGTTGGATGAGCAATGGACACGAACATTAGAATGAGATGCACCGAATCAATTCCTTTTTAAGGCGCAATTCATGGAAGGGTATTCTATTAAAAGTGATCAACGGTCTAAAAACATTTCTCACCAAAAACGGCACTTCTCAGATGATCTCATGCCTTGCATCATATCCCTTCAATCTAACCAAATCACCTGATATAAAATCCACAATAATAGTTGAAATGATTAACAACCTCAAACGTAAATATAACATTTCATGTTAGTTAATTTGACTAAAATTCCCTAAATATGATAATGAAATGTTGATATGATAGATTCATTTGAAACCCAAAATCACATTTTCATTGTCTTCCATGAACTCACAGCATAAACTTACACCACCTTAATTGTCGATACTCGCTCAAAGGGTAATCATAATTGTAAATCCCGAATTAGGTCTTAACATGTTTTCATGGCATAATTTTGAATGAATCTGGGATATCATATATTGTTCATTAAAATAACAGTAGAAAACATATTATAAATTGTCGTCGCATCTTAGAAAAAGCATTGCGTTTAAAATCTTTATTCATATAACTCGTTCAAGTCACATAAAAGATATATGATTGCAAATATTATCAACAAATATATTTAATAGATAACATTTTTTGTATATCCAAACTAATAACATTAATATATTCGTAACAAGCTACAAGTCAACAACAAAGCATTAGTTATTGTTCTTGATTTGTGAAATTTTTATGCACCAAATCCAAATAAAGCAGCTTCGTGTTTTAAGTGAAGCCACCAAACCCACAAAACTTAAAAACATCAAAAACCTCAACAAACCCTCTAAAGTCTAAACCTACCCCAACAAAGTTGCACCATAAAACAATAACTCTCCATGCATAATTTTTTACATCAAGTAGAGAAGGAACTACAAACCATAATTAAGATAAAAACCCAACATAACCGATGGCTCGCCCGCTACCAAACCACCCCCTAACCGCGGCATCACAGCTCTGTTTAGCCATCGGCTCAGTTTTCTTCTGTGCCTTTACATTGTTCATGTGTGCCGGTCATTCACGAAAATGGGTTTACCGTTTAAAAGCTTGCTACAGTTACAGCTATGAAGAACCTGTTATACAACTCAACAATGGATTTCAAGATGAAGAAGAACAAGAAGAAGAGGAAGAATCCGTTTGGCAAAAGAATATACTGATGGGCGGCAAGTGTCAACTACCAGATTTCTCTGGTGTCATAATCTACGACTCTGAAGGAAACATCGCTCCTCCTACAAAACCAAGACTTCTTGCTCTTACCTGGAAATAAACACCAACCGAAGTTCAATAAAAAAAATGTCTTCCTTCTTATGTAGCGATTCTGCCATGACTTACACCCTTATTTATCATGATTTCAGTTTGTGTATTTATATCTATGTAAAGTAAGATGACATAATTACGTGCATTTTTATGTTACAAGTGAGTTCCAAAACCAAAGTTTTCTATAACATACTAATAATACGTGATTGATGCTTTCATATATGAGTGGTACACAATCATACAATTTCATGGAGTAATTCATCAACAAATAAAACTGGAAAGGCACTTACGAACTAGCCCTGATTGAATCTGATGAAGAACTGCGCCCCCTGAATCCGACAACATTCAGCTTTGAAGAAGATTTCACAACACCGGCTTTCTGGCCAACTGTGCGAGTTTTCCCACCAGCTGTCACTATGGGTCGTTTAGAGCTGTTTGGTTTTGAAAACTTGGGTGGTTTGGAGGAAACGTTAGCCGTTGTCTTCTTGGATTTGGAAAAGGCTACCACTTTACCAGATTTGGGGCCTGATGAGCTTCTTTTAGCAGGTGATTTGGAAAAGGCGGCAACTTTACCAGATCTAGGTGCCGATGAGCTTTTAGCAGGTGATTTTGCAGCCGAATAAGTTTTGTTGTTGTTTCTTTGATCGGAGGACACTTTGACTGGCCTTGAACCTTTTGCTTTATGGTCTTGCAGTTTCGGCCTGCCACTGTCTCTTCGAACGCTGTCTATCGTGAGAGACTCTAAGCTCTCATTTTTCCTCATGGCCTCCTCAACACGGTTTGCTAGAGTCAGGTCCTTTTTGGTAATTAGACTTGTTACCTTTCCTGCGAAAACAACAGAAAGGGAGAAAATGCGTGAACTCGGTACAAGTCAAATGTCTAAATTTTCAAAAAGAAGAACAACAGTCGAATAGATAATTTAGCTCAAAAGTTTACCAAGAAAAGGAACACATTACAATTACTATCAGAAAATAAAAATTGTCGAAACTTTCATTGGGATAAGGAAGCAATGAATTTACAGCTATTGAAAACAAGGCAAGAAAAGAAAAAGAAAAACAAGGATGTTAATTACCTTTTGCACCCATGCGGGCAGTCCTCCCAGTCCGATGAAGATAATCAATCTGAAACGCAAATAAGATATATTTAGAACCCACAAATAGAATTATGATCCAAGTATGACAAATTTTGGAGCATTACGCAAAAAGCTTACAGAGTTCAAGGGAAAATCAAACATAATAACATGATCGACATCCAAATCCAATCCTCGAGCTGCCAAATCCGTACAAACGAGGGTGGGGCAATCTCCGTCATCACTTTTGAACTTTTTGAGGTTTTCAACTCTGGTTCATAATTAAATCCCATCGTTAGACACAAAACTAATGGTATACAGATCACTATACCATTGAAATTTTCATGTGATCTGGATATGGATTCTTGAGTTTAATGGAATAGAAGAAAGAGGTAACACAAGAAAATTGGAAACTGATGTTTCATATTAATTTGCAACATTTCTTGTGCTTATTCAAGATATAAAGTTACTTATATGCCACCCTTGTCATCTTGCAAAGTACTTCCTATATTGATTTTGGTCCACAAGATTAACTCCAAGCAAAAAAGAAATTCCATTCCACCAATAATGAACACTAGTTTCAATTCTCAGGAAATGGAGGATGCAGTTGATATCATCTCACCTTTCAACAGCAGGTACCTCACCATGATAGTTAACAGTAGCAAGTTGGTTTTCACTAAGGAAATGGTCCACCGCACGGCTAGAATTCAACGTATTACAGAACACCATCACCCTATTTCCCTTTGCTAAACTTGGCTCCAGAACCTACATAAACATCGTCATTTAAATTGGTGAATTAACTTCTCATTTAGAGCCAAAAAATGAACACTAATCTCCACTTCTCAGAGGCAATATTCCCAAATCTAGAGCAATGTGTTTATATCGATCTGTACATCATGCATTGAAACATGTACATTGGGATTTGTTAAAGCATCCATCCATCCTAAAGTAAATGTGTTTGTTTTGCATGGTTAAAGACAAGAATCATTGAAAGTGTCACTTTTTTTATTTGAACATAAATCAGAAGATCATATAGAAAATATGCCCTCCAATTTAAAACAAAATTCTGACTTTTCATGTAAACCTTCAAATCTTGTAACTTCCAAGATACAAAATTCTATGGGATTCTTATAACCAATTCATCGCCAATGTTTTTGAACTTGTGGAAAAGGCAATAAAGTTTAATGTAGTTATCTATTTCTAAAGTTTCAAGGCCACAACAAGTTCATATTGAAGACAAATAGACAATTATTATAGTTATTTGAAGTCGATATATTTATCCATAATAAATGTACGGATGATAAAAGAGAAGAAAGAATGAGACCTGTAGCAATGCTTCCAGCTTGTTTTCAGAACCTGAAAGCTTGATAAAATCATGACGAGCAGAAGCAACCTTTTTATGCAGAGTTGAAGTGCGAAGATGTTCAATCCCTTCAAACTCCTCATCGACTAGCTTCTGTACGCCCTGGAAGAAATCACAAAGTCAGTAGACAGACACCCAGATTCTCTTATTTGCACACCAAATCTTGTTAATTTTTTATTGCTAAGTGAAAGAAAAAAAATGTTAAATTCTATCATTTCACATAACGTTATGGTAAAAAAAAGATAGTTGGCATACTTTTGTCATTGTCGCAGTCACCAAAACAGTTTGAAAATCTAGACCATCTGCTTTAAGTGCACGGTTTTTCAATGGGCCAAGAAACTTGCGGATATCAGGACCAAACCCCCGATCAAACATGGTGTCTGCCTCATCCAACACCTGATAATATAAGATTTGCCATCATAAAGAGTATTAGAAAAAGGCACAAAAAATTACTGGGATGTTGATTCTATGGACTTTTTATATGCATTTGGAAGCAAAAAAAAGGACAAATTAGAGGGTCACCAGATATTTGATATCACCATACACCAAGTTGCCCTCTTCAATATGTTGAAGAACCCTGCCAGGTGTTCCCACCACCATGTCGATTGGTGAATTCAGTGCATCCTCTTGGGGTCTTAGACGACCGCCACCACTGACCATTGTCGATCTAAATCGAGCATGATGACTAATAGACTTTGCAACACCAAATACCTGCAATTTCCAACCTTCATCTGAGTTCAAAGAGCATTACAGAAATAAGATCTTTCAGAATGGGAACAAAAATCATCACTAACCTGTTCGCATAACTCCCTTGTTGGGCAGAGGACAACAGCACGTGGACGCCTCGGCTTCATCACCATGCCATTCAATGCCTCGTCTTGTCTCAAC
>LUCG01293230.1:0-13423 GCA_001633085.1 Carthamus tinctorius
CCTCACGTTCACAACCAAAAAGTGGTTCTCATTTGAACCCACCCCATATATATATATAGACGAAAGTTGGGCTGGGAACTCATTTTTCATTGAGAACGTGAGGACAACCGAGAGCTCGACATGTGTCACATTCAGTCTGAATAACGAAGGTGAATGTTCATGCATTATTCATGATGAGTAATACAACAGTCATTCAAGATGAATGATATATTATTTGTTTTGGATGTTATATTTTTCATCTTGAATGTTATATTATTCATCGTGAATAATGCATGAACATTCACCTTCGTTTTTTTTTTGACAAAGACATTCACCTTCGTTTATTCATACTGAATGTGCGCTCTCGGTTGTCCCCACGTTCGCAATGAAAGATGAGTTTTCATTTGAACCCGCCCCTATGTATGTATATATATATATATATANTCACCCTCCCAAAAAGAGTAGCTGATGTTCGGCGACGTTGTGGACCCATTCCAGTTGCTGCACCACCTGCTTTGAGAGTGCGTTGGAGGAGAAGCAAAAGTGTTGAGGCATTCGACAACCAATAAGCCAATATATCGTTGTTATCCTGGGATTTCTTTTGATACACAAAAGATAAAGAAGACTTAGCAGGAAATACTTGCAAACAGAAGTACTACCTCCGTCCCAAAATAGATGTCCATCATGAAAAATGTAAACAATTTTACAAATGTATATTAGGGGCAGTTTGGTTGGTTTTTCATCAAGTCCTGTACAAATGAAGCTGTTTGTGTATATTAATCTGTTCGTATGGATTGGGAACATTTTTGTTAAGGACGGTTTTTTCGTAGATTGAAGAAGCATGCTTGCAATTGGAAGGGTCAGGTTTGGAAATAAACTTGGCTTTCTGCATACTGAATAAGCCAATTTTCTATATGATTAAGTCACCATCAAACAATCATTTATAGCTAAACTATAAGTGGTGAGTCTCGTTAAGCTCATTAAGTTGTTGGTAAACAGGACCTTACACTTGTTAATTAACTGAATGACAATTTTACCCTTAATAGTAGACGGAGTAATGAATTTCTCATTCTCATAACTAAGGGTAGAATTCGAAAGTAGGACTTACTTTGACTTATTTTGGGATGGAGGGAGTACCAAAGAGAAAAAAATATGAGATATCATTAGCATATATTGGAACCTCAATTGCATGGCCTACGGTCTGAATGATGCGGTCAAAAACCAATGTTCGCTCGACTTCAAAAGACCTCCATTGCAGAAGGCATTTGTATATGATACAAGCTGCAATTGGTCTGTTCCCTGCAAATCCTATATGTTGTGCAATGCATTTGATAAGCATTTCCTGATTCTCAATCTGTTTCTCATTAAGTGATTTTTGTGGTTTGTCCTCCATTTCCGCAAGGTCCCGTGGGTTCATTGACACACTATGCAGATCCTAATAAATAAGACAACAACAAAACATAACGTTACAACACGCAAGAAAAGGTTGTATATTTTTATGATTTCAGCATTGGGTTCAAGAAACATACTACAAAATGCGCTTTTCCATCTCCAAATAAATGACTGCTTTCATTCCTCTGCAAGGATTGGAAGTTGGAGTCATCATAAAACACCACAATATGCCACATTTGCTTTGTAAGGGGATGTCGAGATTGCTTATTTGAAGTGCTTATTAACTTATTCCGGTGTGCTACCCGTAATAAGGGTTTTTAGTGTTTGGAGTTTTTATTCTGATAAGTTACTCTTTTTTAACTTATCAACTCATTTGAAACAACTTATCCGTTTTTTTGGTCATTTTACATGTATAAGTAATCCCAAACATCCCCCTAAAAAACAACTTATCAGCTTATAACATGTTGGTACCACCATAAGCTAATCCAAACACTTTATACAACTCCGGTTTGACACCACATCAGTTGATAAGCACTTTTACAAAAGAAGTGTAAGTTATTTTAAACAAGCAATCCCAAACACCCCCTAAGATTTCTCCAAATATACCTGAAGGATAGATTTGGACCGCAAGAGGAACTTATTTGGTCCCATTGAAACAGCCTGTTGACGGAAAACTTTACTCTCTGATTCCAAATTCTGGAACTTCTCTTCCATCCTGGGTAGAATGGAAAAAAAGTTCAACTTCTTGTAATTCCAAAGTTAAACTGAAATTGTGAACCGTGAAAATGAAAAATTCGCAACGGGTCTGCTAACCTGCTCAGAGATTCTTGTAATTGTTGGACTTTATTATCTGAATCTTCCAACTTCTTGCGTCTTTCCTCGCTAAGCTCTTGAGATTCGGCATATTTCTTCTCTAGATCAGCAGAGTGTTTCTTTTCTGACTCCAACAATGTCTGAATGGGTAAAAACAAAGTAAAAGATCAACCAACAATATGCATTTCATAACCTTGGAAAAGAATACCAAGCAATATGCTCAACAAAATTATTTGTTCATTTTTTTCGGGTAAATTACCTTGTGGTAATCCTATTTGTAAAATCGAACTTCATGAGTTCAGACAGAGTCAAATTCATCAGTTTAGCAACATATTTCTTATAAACTTATAATTGATAAACTTAGGCACGAAAACTTATTAATAGAAAATTATGTTTTATTAGGACTTCTTTTTTCTGGGAATACCCTTTCTAAATAACAAAACAGCTAAAACTAGGACACCATGAAGCATTCCAATAAGAAATGACTTTTTGGCCCCCATAAGTTACCTCACCAAAACATAGATAAGAAAACTCAAGTTGATTGAATTTATAAAACTAGTAACTACAACGTTATGCATTCTATATGCCAGAATAAAGTAGGGGGATACTCCAATTGAGTACATTACCTTTAATTCATTGACCTCTTTAGTCAGGGATTCAATTTTTCCGGTATCTTGAATGATTACTTCCTTTTCCTGAATAACAGGAGGTGTTTCTTCAATAACCTTCCTGGCTGTCTCTTTTTCTTTGGCTGCCACTGCATTTGCTTCGTCAAGTTTTTTTTGCAAAGATTCCAAAGAAGTTTGAAATTTGAGAGCCTCACTGGCTTTTGCTTCTTCCAAGTCAGTCTGGAAACATGAGCTCAAGCTTAGCCATTAGACATGTAAATCATAATGGTTTCTTCAGAATGTGTGCAAACCAGAGGCGGACCCAGAAATTTTTCACAATATTAGTATAGATTGGTCAGTTGGTTCCTTGTCCTTGCAGAAAGGACCCATGTTGAGTACAGACTACATTTTTTTCTAAAACATATAAATAGACACCAAAATTTAAGCTGAAAACTAAAAAATGTGACATTGGTAGGACTCTAACCCGGGGTTTTCATACAAAATGAGCAACATTTACCAACTCTGCCATTAGAAACTTACGCCAAAGTTCAGTTTCAAAAACTATATGGTCCGATATAGTGGCACCCCTCGGAAATGGAATCTTTTTCGTTATGACAATACCATGAAGTGGTGGCCCGTGCCATCGTATGGGCCTATGTAGGCTCGCCCCTGGTGCAAACCTTTCTCACCATAAAAAATTTCAAGAGAAGTCGTAATGTTTTTATTTCATTAGGTATCAACAATACGTTACCCTTAAGCGTTTTTCCAACTGTAAACGCCATGTTAGTTCCTCCAATTGTTTTTCGAGTTTATCTTTTGCTTCTTTAAGTGCACCTGTTTCCCGTGCAGCCTGCAAGAGGTAAGTTGGACTTGATATCTAAATTTGTTAATGGAGAAACCTTACTGATGGGCCATGGAATAATATCAAACATGAGCAATGAAACAGAGTACCATTAATTCTAAATCGGAATAAATATTGGAACTGACCATTTTAAGTTTTCGTAACTCTCTCTTTGCTAGTCTACTCCTCCATCTGCATTGTGTAACTATGGCTCCCTTCTTTAGCCTCTTATAATGTTTAGAAGTTCTATGAGAACGCCATCGAGTCTGGAAAAATATAAAAGTTTGAGCTTCAAAGTTTATAAGCTACAAAAATGACTGGTTAAAATGCATGCTAGGATTATCATTTATCAGGTTAACCTGAACTTTGATCGAGGCTTCAGTTTGTTTCCGTAATTTGAATTCCTTGCGACCCCTCAGCGCACGTATGGATGTTTGCACCTTAAGCACCGACACCCAAAGGCTACGATAGGTCTTCCAAGCACGGTATTTACGAAAGTTCTTCTGGATCTTTATAGCAGCTGTTATCCTTCTCAGTTCTTCAAAGCGTTTGCATGCCAATCTACCTAAAAGTCATTGGAGTTAATCACGTATGGTTTGAAAAATAGTTCAACTATTGGAGTATGATAAGAAATTCGAGAGTAGATCATGTGATAAATACTCGAAAGACCCACCTCTACAAAAAGATTGTACTACAACCGAAGCCTTCCGAACATCTATGAACTGTTTGTGAGCTATGTAAGTTCGTATCCGCCTTTGAATGATATTTGCCGCACTGCTGAGGACTTCAGTTCTCCTCGCGTCTAGTTCAGCCATCTGGCCAGCTCTCAGGAATACCTTTGTTTTACCAATCTGTATAAGAAACCAGGTGGTTATCAGAGATTATGCAGTCAAGCTTGCCACTAAACACCAACAGGAAGCTTCTTCAAAACCATGGGCTTCATGTCTGCCATTAACATACTCTGTGTAAAGAGCAATGGCATAGTACAAAGAACTATACACACGAACATGGGTATATACTTAGACACATATGTGTATAGGGTCAAGTTCAAGGAAAAACCTCAAAAAAAGGGAAAACTGAGGAACAACCCCGTAGCCCTTCATCTGGACCATATGCACTTGTGCAAGGAAGTAAGTTAAGTTGTCTTTTGGTTTTTATGCATGTGTCCATTATGCACATGTGCATATTACAAATTACTTCTATGCACAAGTGCATATGGTCCAAATGAAGGGCTACAAGGATGTTCCTAAGCTTTCTGTTTTTTTTTGAGGTTTTCCCTTGAACCTCCCTCTATGTGTATATATGTATATATGCATGTCTACATACCTGAAAACCACTGATTCCCTTCTTTTCTAAAATCTTTGCACATGCAGTCTTTTCGTCATAGCTGCTTGAGACAGTAACAAAATGTTTTACAGCTATGAAATTACTCCAATTAAGGGACACAGTTTGACATAGAAATCCTAGAAGCTGAAGAAAATAGAAGGCAAATAACAATAATTCATCAATGGTTACATTTCAGGGTGAAGAAAAGTTCTACCATCCTGTTAAAGCTTCTGGGGCAAGAAGTCCAAATCTGTTTACGAACTCAAAGAAAGCACGGCGAGTAGGATAACCAGCACAACTGATTCTGATTGCCTCTAAAACACCCTAAAGAGGAAAAAACCGGTCACACACAAGTGCAGAAGAGAGGACACGTAACCACCATAAATAGTTTAGCGTACTCACACCACAACGCAATTGCTGCAAGATGTTGTTGTTCTCAAATATGGCAGGCTTCAGTTGATTATTTGGTTTTACACACCTAATATAGTGAGGTTCCGTAGCATTTAGCGTTTCCATCAGTTGTTGCAATTGATACTGCATCAATTCGTTGCACATTAGTGTACCAACATGCAGGAGTAACTCTCAAGAAAAAATAGAAAAAAGGCATAGCATCATCTCTTTCTATTTCAAGTAACAGAACACACTGATAACAATAAATAAAGATACCTTAAAACGAGTACCGATTGAAGAAAACTTGGAAGATTTGGGAGACTCTTCAGCAATTGGAGGGAAAAGGCCAGCTACAAAGGAGCATCGGGAATCACCCAACAGGTCTTGGTGTTCAGGGACCACATAGTCTTTATTTTTGTCAAGAAATTGATTAGATTGGTATGTCACCTGAAATTACATTGGAGGTACAATCACACACAGAATTTTATAACATTTACTAGCAGAATTTGACTAAAAACATACCTCTCCAGCATAATGAGCAATTGTGAAATTTGTACGTGACAGCTTGGGCTTGATAAAGCGTTTGTGATTTTTGAAGGTCTGATAAAGCTTGTTTGAAAATGTTTCATGTGTAGACTTCGGGAACATACTGAAAGTAACAAAAGTTACAATCCATAATTTATGAAGAAACCGAAATATGCAACCTGGTCAAAGATTACCGCATATGAAAATTAATTATAAAAATATAAAAACAAGGAATGTCTTACCAAGCTTCATCAAGGAGAGCAATGATTCCACCAGGTTTCTGCAATACAAATACAACTTCAGAAGATTATTCAGTTGACAAGACATAAATAAACTTGTATTATATATGGTAGGCACATTGTTATAAATGCTTTTATTATTATATATGGTAGGTACGTTGTTATCGAGGAGAGCAATGATCCCTCTGTTGTAGATTTTCCAAGACATAAAACCATATTAATTGATGATGAAGTTGTTAGCATAACCAGAAGGGTGGTGGCGAACTGGCAAAAGGCCTAGGGGGATGTGATGGAATATCCCATCTATCCCGGATTCAAGTCCATGTGCTAGCATCCTATGACAAGGCTTAGGGGCCATTTGTTTTTTAGAAGTTACCTCTTAAGTCTGAAAGTTAAGAGGTTTGCAGACTTAAGACAGTTTGTTTTATTTTTAAGAAAAGGCATGAAAACCTCCTACCGTTCTCTGACATTTTAAGAGGTGCACCATCCACCTCTTATTTTTTAGATGTGAATTTAGACTTCGGACTTCAGACCTCTTAAAAAGCAAACGACGCCTTAGTGTTAGACTGACGTAGCTTAACTACAAAAATTGTCAAGGATGTAGTCTAGGCAAAGCCTAGATGAAAACCTTTTCCAAAAATTAGTTGTTAGCATAACAGGCCAATTGGCAGCCTTTTGTTATCAAGTCTACAAGGAAGGATATATTTGTGGCACAATGTTAGCATGTACGACTCCAGATCAGAAGGTGTGTTTGATCCTTATCAGGTTCATTTCTTGTTTTTCCTTGGGGAGGAGGTGATGTCTGTGTACATCCTACCCTCCCCAAACCCTACTCCGTGTGGGCTTTACTGGGTTCATTTGGTTTGGTTTTCCAAAGGAAGGATATGAATGAAACATTAACCAGTTAGTTAAAGGATTTTCATTTACTTAGTTGAAAGACAAACAAGAAACCACAGTATTAGGACTAAGAAACTTCATTACAATTTATCATGAAATCCAACGAAAATTTTTCTTTCATTTCAAATATGACAAGCTAGCTCGTAATGGTATGCCTTTATCTTCATGCATGCATATAAGATCACAAAGACAAACATATCTATAACAATTGAAAAGGGGGAAGATAAAACCTATTTGTCTGCAGGTACTGATGGGTAAGTAAATGCAACTGAAATTGACGAAATACCTTTTCAATAAGATCTAAAACGTCTTGGTTATCAACAAATTCAATGTAACTCCAGTTAATAGCCTCTTTTGTATATTCCTCTTGCTCCATTTTAAACACGTGCTGAAACTCAAAAGGACACTCTTCAGGCAATCTATTAATAATGTCTTGTAATAACCAAGATGAGAAGATCCAACATTTACCTGGTTAAAGTGTTGCTGCAGTTTCTCATTTGTGAAGTTGATGCAAAATTGCTCAAAGCTGCACATATATGATAACGTTAAGATCAAAAGAACTGCCAAGATGAATAATCAGATGGTGAGTTTGACTATTGTTGAAAGCAACAAGAATTTTCTTAAGAGGAAGGGCAGAAATGAAGAGTTTTAACTCTATATATCTCAGAGTTCATTGTCTTTCATCTATTCCCACAGTATCACACCTTAAAGACTTGCAATAAGCCACCTATTCAGTACCAGAGTCATTCCAAAAAAGAGCTAGTCTTTCATGTCAAACAGGTACTTATTAACTATAAAGATGATATACTTCTTTTGGGAAGAAAAAAAAAGGAGCTCACTGATATTGTGGCTTTATATAAAAAAAGGCCATTGATTTTGATATTAATCCATCACCAACAGTTTTCAATTTGTAATGTTCATTAAAAAGTGTAATGTAGCTACAAAAATAGAAGTTCAGATTGTCAAGTATTTTAAATTGCCAAATAGCATCTGGTTCTTCGAATTCTAAATGTAGCTATATTTTTGGAACACATGGAGTATGAAAAGATATGCTTGGTTGCCACCTGTTGTTCTTGAAGCTTTCAAAACCGTAAATATCAAGGACCCCAATGAGACATCTTGAGCTACGATCTTGTCCAATTGAGACATTAATTTTTTCCACCAACCTGCAGATATTGAAGAAAACGCATCTTTTGGTCTATAAGTTTATCAAAGAGGTTTTCAGATGGAAATTCCAGAGCCTGCTGTTTGGATTATTTTTAAAGACAGCTTCATACCAATCAAATAATCTGGAATATATTGTTTTAGCTAACCCATCTCTGCTGACTGCTGCACTAAGAGGATCAAGACTTCTTCTTATAATTTCTTCAGGAGTGATCATCACTCGTTTACACAATGCATCTTCCAAACCCACAGAATCACACCTGACATAAAGCTCATAAATTCACCAGGACTCATAATGATTTATAGGACTCGCAAACTTTAAAGAATTTGGAAACAGACATACATAAGAAGTTCTGCAGTCATCTTTAAATGAAATTTAGCTTTATCGTCTTTTAGAACTGAAGAATCGACCTCTCTCCCTTTGGTGAATTCAACATTGCCAAGATGAAGAATAGCAGCAGTAACTCTAAAAATTGCTTCCTGTGAGAGTAAGTAAAAGAAAGGTAAGAACTCTTCAAGATGTCATTGAATAAAACAAAAAAAAAGGTATTCACCTACCTGCTCTTCTTTACTTATTCCAACAACATCCATAGCTCTCCTTGTCGCAAGATATTCATGGGCATCATTAACATCAACCAGCTCATAGCATTTTGACTGGTTAAGATAGTGAAAAGATTTCGGGTTTCCCAACTTATACTTCTCAAGTTCCTGATAACACAAGCAAATATAGCCACAGGTTGGAATATTATGTTGCTACAAAAATACTTATTAGAAAAGATACCTCTTGTGGTGCTGCACATATATGGTAAAAACAGTGATAGTTGCGCTCTGGATCATTTATTTGGCAAACGCGAGACCTTTCTAAAAGATAAGTCCTGATGGCTGCTCCTGATATTCTCCCATGCTTATCAAATTGGATCTCGACAAATTTTCCGAAACGACTGAGCCATTATTAAATACAAGAGAATATTGATGTCAAAATTGAAGCAAAGCAGTGTAACAAACTTTTGTAACTTGTTTTTAGATTGAAATCTACGAGACACATCTCAAAAA
Organism: Carthamus tinctorius; assembly: GCA_001633085.1. Taxonomy (NCBI): domain Eukaryota; kingdom Viridiplantae; phylum Streptophyta; class Magnoliopsida; order Asterales; family Asteraceae; genus Carthamus; species Carthamus tinctorius. The sequence goes on from LUCG01293230.1 coordinate 9,228, forward strand.
GAGACCTGCTCGTCTCTTCATGGTAGCTACCCAAGCATCTACTATTGGCTTGTTTAAGAATTTGTATTAAAAAACACTCAAATGTAAAAATTGAAGCCTAAAGAAACAAGAAAAGTTGGCAAATGAAATAGAAACATCACTTCATTTGTTACATAACAAAACATCAAGCAAATCACCTGGAATTGTTATTTCTAACTGTTTTAGCATTGCCAAATGCTTCAAGAACTGGATTTGACTGCACTCACAATGGTAGAATAAGCTTAATCAGGGTTATATATAATATACGTCAAATGCCGTAAACTACAGAGAATTAAGTAGTCTTAATATAGAACTATACGTCATGTATCATACTTCGAGGACTTGTTGTTCAACTGTGCGACCTTCAGTAGCTTGCCTGCCACCCAAATAGGCCAGGTACTGCATAAGCATTTTCGTTGTCTCGGTTTTACCTGCTCCACTTTCACCACTCACCAGAATCGAATTGCTTTTTCCCTCGTTGATCATAGCCCTGGTTTCATCAAAGATAGAATTATACGCTGCGGACACCACACATAAAAATACAAAAAAGTTAACTTGCTCGAAAAATGACAATTACCTGTAAGAGACATCAGCAACTGCAAATACATGGGGACTCAGTTCTCCAAATGGTGCTCCCTTGTATTCATCCATCATATGACGATTATACAAATGAGGTAATTTTTGGAACGGGTTGATTGCAATTAGAATATTTCCAGTGTAAGTCTGTCATGGCTTGAAATAGGTAAGGATTGACTTTGAAGTAGATCTCCATCAAGAAACAAACAAACAATCTTAGATTTTAACATGAGAAGGAAACTTACATAAATTTCATTAAGTTCATATCTGATTCTTAAGTTCTGCAAGACTCCTGGCTCATGCAAATAGGATAGTTTCGTCATGTCATCAACACCGCCAGCAGGAGCTTCCATATCCTTTGGATATACTTTTGATAATTTAGCAACAACCTGAAAGAGAAACCTTAAAAATGAATCCAATGATGAAATTCATTTAGTTCAAATAAATCATTAACAACCCATTGTGTTTTTCAAAATCATGTGCTTTAGCATGGACAAAGGTTTCTCTTTGTTCTTCTTAAATGGAACTCGTATTAATTCTAAGCTGCTAGCAAATCATAAAAATGAAGTTTTGACTGTCAGGCAATTATTGATCCTGCTAATAGCAATGCACTATGTGAATTCTACAAATCTTACGATGACTTGACAAAGGGACCTGTTGATTGCCTTGATCATTTTTTGTGTGCAGTTAATAACTGATAGATTTCTACTTGTATGCATGGAAGCTCAATTTGTGTTCAGTTCAAATACAACTATACAAGAGTAATACTAAGGTAATAGCTTGACTTCGAGGTCACCACAGTAGACCTAAACCCCTCAAGCTTTTGCACAGACGAAAGAAGTTTGAAAGCAAACTCAACTAATTCTGAAGCTCCCAACCAATGAATCAATACTTGCTAATTTTTAATATGAATGGCACCCACAATTCCAATCTATATTTTTATGCAATGAAAATAGGCCACTTAGCATCAGAATTTGCACAACTCGCTATGATTTCTTGTGTTGTAGATATAAAGGGGACAACATCAGCTACTCGTTTGACAAGGCATGAAGGCACAAATACTATAATCAGTCATTAGGAGTAACATGTATATAGTTTTCAAACTGATATACGAACAACCAACCTTTTTCAGGTCAGGAGTCTCGATCTCAGCTTCTTGCCCAGTAATCTTTGTTACCTCCCCATCAATCCATGCCTGGTCGGGATCTTCGACCCAGACATGAGATCCTACTATGATATTCACCGCAGTGCTCTGTGGTACATAATAAATTAGTCAGCAGACACAGTGTAAGTTAATGCAACATTGCCAACAATCACATGTGTAGGTTATGCTAATCAAGTATATACTTGCACACGAACAGAAAGATGAACGTATATATGCATGTCCAAATAAAAAATTTCCTCGTGAGCTCCATAACAGCAATCGGAAACCATTTTGGCAACATGCCTACTAAATTGGCAGTTAAACTTGTTAAACATACCATCTAAGATAAGCTTTAAAATGTAAGGAAATAATACATAACCAGAATGAAAAACTTTTTAGTTTGCCAACTACAACCAAATTCTCCATAACAACTGAATCTCAGTAACACATTTTAAACATACATAACTGAAACTATCAATTTATTCAAACCTGATCTCACATTATTAAAATCCAGGGCTTTGCTACCTCTCCACCCCTTCCCAAACAAAAAAGCACAAGTCCTTTACACACAATTTGCTACCCTAATCGACAAACACCTTCCGAAAATGCTTAAACCTAACTTTTTATACATCCATGGCACCCTCTCCTCTCCAGGCTCCTCTAAACCACATCCAATGGTACGCTAGCATTACGGTTTATAATCAATTACAACAAAATCTAAATCAATTTTGATCCAACATCAAAATTCATAACCATATCCCCAATTTTAAGAAACAATAGCACAATAAATGTCTAAATACACCAAATAGCATCAATATCAGAACGTAAAACTCTATAGCACATAACAAAATTAAAAACTGAAGGAGAAATTTTGCAGAATGCACCTACCATTTTGAACTTCAACGAAACCCTACGATTCTTCTACCAATTATTCCTGTATGAATTCCTCTTCTTTCTCACAGATCAATCAGAGCTCGCTTCGTATTGAGCCAAGCTCTAAATCACTTCCACCATTATCATTCCATTCCGATAACCACATCCGATCTGCATTGCAAAAAAAAACTCTAATATTTCCGGCCGATGATGATAATTTCTTCTTGTGAGCCTTGTTTTACATGTCGATGATGATGATTTTCTCCTTCTTCTCGACTTTTTTTTCCCCAAATTTTCTTACCACATTCGTCTCTTGGGTGTCTCCTTGTTTGTGGAAATGACATCTTCGATCAATAGCTTTCCCTGTGAAATCGGATCTATGTCGCAAAATTCTCGGAGATTCGTGGCCATGAAACACAATTTCTCGATTTTTATTTTCCAGTCGTAGCTCATTCTGCCAAGGTTCTGCCATGGCGTCCAATGCATGCAAATTGGACGACTCATGTTTGTACCATTTGCATGAAGAATGTACAAGTCGTGAGACCAACTTGTTTCTGTGAGACCGGTGAGAACAGTGTGAAGGTTAAAGAAAATCGGACATTCATCGTAAAAACACTGTGAATGTTACGTTCACGGTGTTTTTTTGAGGTGAAGGTTCGATTTCTTTTTTTACCTTCACAACATTTTTCCTGTGAAGGTTCGAATTATTTATTTGTTACCTTCACAAATCTTTGAGCTGTGAAGGTTTCGTTTTTTTTTTTTACCTTTTTATGGGGTTTTTCTCCCTCGATGGTGTTTTTTGGTATGTTTTTACGATGAATGTTCGAATTTTTTTTAACCTTCACGGTGTTTTGCTGTCAAGTTTCATTAAAAGGTGTTGGTCTTACGGTCTCACGGAAACAGTTTGGTCTCACCGGAACCCAACTCTTATCACCAAGTAAAAAACTTTAAATATATGTTTTTATTCTTAATCATGTTTGGCAAACTAAGCCGATAGCTGATAGCTAGCTAGTAGCAGATAAATTATGTTTGGTAAAGAAGTAGTTTATGAGTATGTAAAATAACCAAAAAGAATATTTTGGAGTATAATAATTAATATCAGTAAAAGTATAATTGAAAAAAACTACAAAAAGTTTCTAAAACGTTACTCCAACTAGCGTTTCAATAAGGTAGTTTATGGTCCATCCAAACATGTACTATCTTATAAACTAGCTTATTTTTGCCAAACACAACCTTACACGCCATTTGTATAAACAATTGAAATATTTATATAAATAACAAGAGTTTATTTATTATGATTTGGGTACTTATAGAAAGTAATTAGAATTTACGAGCAACATTTTATATTAAAAAAAACAATCAATATATTTATGAAATCATATATTTACGTGAGTAAATAGATAGTTGGGATTGGATTGTAACGGTGGTACAAATGAAATAGGTTTTATAATAAAACACCTCATATAAATACATACATGCATGCATATATATAGAGAGAAAGGTTCAAATGAGAAGTGTCAAGAAAATGAGAAGTAGAGAAGTGATCTCCACCACTCATCCGGTCAATAAAGGTGGCTTTGACCGG
>LUCG01293258.1:0-14045 GCA_001633085.1 Carthamus tinctorius
GGATCCAGTCTATGGGATCCACTTTCCTGCCGGTCGGGTTCAGCCATAGGTTGGGTCGGGTCGCAGCGGATTAGTGGGATTGCTCAATTGGAGACCTAATACCGCTGGAGCGTGTGTGTGTTTACCTTGTCATTCAAAAAATATTAATATTAATAAGGGTATAATTAAAAATGGCTACAAAAAAAAACTCCTGAAAAGTTGCTCTAATTAGCGTTTCAATAAGCTAGCTTATGGTACAGGTTTGAATTGACTAGCTTATAAGCTAGCTTATTTTTGCCAAACACAACCTTAAACTAGCTTATGACGTAGTGACTAATCTTTTATCGAATCTATATAGCTTAGAGTCATTATCGGTGAACCTCGATGGTTAAAAGAATTTTTGAATTTAAGCTTGAAGAAGATAAGATTTTCATTACATTATTCTCGGTCTTAATCAGTAGTGTATCACAATCAAAATTTCCAAGTTTTCTATATTGGAAAATTGATTTTCAAAATGTGTAGAATTAACTATTGATTTTGACTTTCATCAACATTTTTTATTAAGAATTATTTGTTGAGCAAGTTTAGAAGGATATACTATCAATCTTCATGTATTATACATGGTAGTTCAAAGCAGTATTATTGGTGTAAATAAAGTAGTTGAATGAAAATAATTGAAATTTTTTGAATGAAAATGTATCTTGGAAATTAGTTGCTCAAATGAAAACGATTGACATGGTCACTTGATTGTGATGTCTTAAAGAATCCCTTTCACTTTCATGCTCTACTTTTCTTTTGTTGAATTTTTATGAATTTAGATCTTTGCCAAAAGCCAAGAATGTGCATGGTTGGAAAATGAAACGAGTGTAAAGAGGGTTGAAGATGTCCTACAGATTGAGCTAGAATTTGAGACGATTATTAAAAGTGTTAAAAGACTTTTGTGGCAAAATGAGACGTTCCACTCAAGATCAGTAATTCAGTAGTAAAATGTTCCTAAGGATTAAGGTTACAACATTATTAGAGGAACAGTGCGATGTTTTTATATGGTTTCATAATTTTTTAATTTTTATGTCTTTTGAAATTATATTACAAAAACTATAGTCCATTAAATACTTTTCATAAACAAATATAATTTTGAAAAATATATTTTTAAATAGATTATTCTCTGACCTATACATATATGAAGGGTGTTGTTATGGGCATTTTCTATGCCAATAATACAAGTCAAACACTACCTAAAAGTTTGAAAACTAATATTTTAAAATAAAAAAATCAACTAATTCATGATAAAAGTTACCTAGAAAATTGAAAACATATTATTTCATAGGCTAGAGGGAGGATTATCCTCACCCTATTTCACATATAGTTCTTTATTTATCATTTAATTATAATAATTTTCTACATATATTAATTAATTTTATTAAATTAGTTAAACTTATATTTACATATTTCATTTGACTATATAGCTTTTTATTAATTTTTATAAAATTAGTTAACCGTACTACATATTTTACTATACCAAGTACCAACACACTTAATTTAGTATCTAGTTTTAAAACTTTATAGTTTATAAATCTTAAAACAGAACATGTATCAAAATTAAATTTCGTCCAAGTTAAAACATGGTTTACAAGATTGTCAATCGTACTCTAACACGGTTTATTTTTTACCATTCAAAAAGCACTTTAACACATCGGTTAAAACTAGTATGTTATATTATGACATTTATCGTTTTAGCACATAGGTCAACGACGACATGTAATAGAATGTAATCTTTTTAGCACATCGTCAAAAATGACAAGTTCTTTTACTATAAAACACAAACAAACAGGATAACTCGTTCACGTATCTGACTATCCTCCCACAATTAAAAAGCACACGTTTATAGGCCCGTTAAAGACCAACCCAACAAACCAGTTATTGGTCCGGACCAGATCAGTTTACGAAGAACCAACTTACAGTTTTGGGTGCTTTAACCGTGGTCCGAGGGACCATTAACCAGTTTACCCTCACTAATTCACAATTCTTACAACAATGTTTTAGAGACCAAATAACAAATGAATTACACACAAAAGATGAATCATGTACTGTGGCATTGTGTTACTGTTTTAGATATTTTACATCCAAGTTCTGATCGCTGAAACCCGAGATATTACAAGGAAAAATACATACAAATGGTGTTGAAATCAGAAGAAAGTAAAAAGGAAAGAAAAAGAAAAAGCAGCAATCAACCTCACGAAATCGATACTTCTAATCGGATGATAAACTCTTCGATGTGGGGTACGCATCCGATAGAGAAGCACTCAAAATAAATCAATTTAACTGAAAATTTCCCCATGAATGTGTCTAGTTACGTTCGTGTTTTTCATGCCATAACACGCTTTAAGATGACAGTTGGAACCTCCCACTCGGTTTTCTTCTCCTCCATCCCTGATCAATAAAAAGTGGACACAAAAGCCAATCAGATCTACACAAATTTATCTGTCTTCAACATTTTAACCAATTTCTTTTTCTAGTTGGTACTTCTTGATTTATTTCCAATTATTCCTAAAATCTGAACAAAATCACATCAATTTTGACAATTGGGAGTAGTTCATTTGAAATATAAAGTGAGTGTGAAAGCAGTATGCAGTATGTTCTTCCCAAAGTCATTTCAAAAATGGCAAATGCATGAAAACGGAATGTAGTGTGATCCAACTCCTATTTCGTGTAACGTAGTTTCAAGGCCTTCAATTTGGGGTCTCAAATGTAATATTTCAAACATTTAGGTATCTAGTTTATATATGAGAACACACGAAAATGAGATGTACTTTGGTCCGATTGCTATTATGTGCAATGAATGTTGACTTAATTATTTTGAGATATTATATCTGAAGTACCAAAACGAAGGTCTTAGACTACGTTACACAAACATAAGAATCACACCAAAGTACGCAGCATTTTCATGCAATTTTCCCTTTTAAAAAAGATGAGAAACTTGGGAGAATGAAACTTACAAAGGCGGCATAATACACAAAGGTTAGGCCTGCTAGAACGACAAATGCAATCTGGAATATGTTATACCTGTGAATGGGATAAATAGGCATGAGTACCGATTAAATAACACGAAAACACATTGTGAGAAAAGAGAAATAAATGTGACTGACTTGTATAAGTATTTGATTCCACGAAGAGATTGCAGTGTATGACCAAATATTTCTTGGGCTGCAGTAGCTTGAGCGTAGTATGCAAATGCGGTTGAGCAGAATTGGATCACACTAAAAAGCACCAATTTATGACCGATGTTTAAATGTTAGAATACAATGAAGGAAAAACAATCTGAAGCTAAATAACTAAGCGCTTCTCAAGACCTCAATTGCTTGACGGACATTAAACGGATAATGACCTCAAAGAGTAAACGTACTAAGCCCACACTGTTTTTACCACATGACAATGACGTGTATGATGTGCATGATTGTGAGTCCTGTTCTCTATTTTGTTTAATTGGTTTATCCTTTCATCATGCTACATTATCACGTCATGTCATCAAATGACAAGTTTAAAAGGCCTATATAAATATCTGTGGGAACTCTTCAATTTACCGTTCAGCTGTGTCGGTCGGTTTAGAGAAGGAAAAAAAGGTTAATGTAAATATAAATTCAATAAGAAAAGATAATGTATGTTGATAAGAGAAATATCCAACCACAAGGTCTCGGGTAAATGAACTTTCTAACATTATGCAGCAATAATACGGTTGGAAAACTAAAAGATAAAGAGATCGAATCAGCCTACCTGATGGAGCAAAGAAGAATAAGAGCCACGTTGAATAGGAAAGAATTCATGAGAGTACCTCCCCACCTGTAACATGGCTTCATAGGTTAACCACCAAGGATTCAACTGGCCACCAACCAACATACGTAAACGAACATATGTATCCCTCCGTCCCAGAATAAATGTCCAGAGTGAGAAAGGCACACAATTTTAGAAATGTGTGCCTATTACCCTTTTTAATTAACTAAATGACAATTTTACCCTTAATATTTTGGGGAGTAATACTATATATCTCCATCTCATAACTAAGGGTAGAATTGTTAAGTGGACACTTATTTTGGGACAAACTAAAATAGAAACGTGGGCCCTTATTTTGGGACTGAGGGAGTAGTACACAGAATTAAGAAGGTGATTACTTCATTGGATGGATAGTAACAAACACTAGTCTCAGACCAAGCATCATTGCCCCAGCAATAACTGCAAGCAGAAGGTAGAAGCAGAAGAATGCGAAGGCTGCAGTACCCAGAAGACCTGGAGACATACAATTTGGTCAACGAATGTGACTTCCAGTAACATTATATGTAGTCTAATATTTGGAATCCACATGATGAGTAGAGCTGAGCTGCTAAAAACAATATTCCCACATACAACACTTATGGTGCATTGGATGGGGATTCAACAAGCATTATTCAATTTAAGGGATCTCAGCAATGCTGGGAAATAGGGTTTTGCATAAGGCAAAATGCATCAAATGCAAAGATGTTTGCCCTAGTTCCTATTTACAATAACAAAGATATTTTTCTCAATCAATGTAAAAAAGTTTTCAAATTTTCATGTTCAATACAACAAATTTCCAAATTTTATACTTCCGATCTTATAACATTTTATGACATGGATGTCAAGTTTATCGGCCGTGTTGTCTCAACCGTTTCGTAAACCTTTCATTAAAGGGTATCCACGTCATCAGATGTTACAGGATCGGCAGGTTACTGGTCAAAATGGGTACAAAATGGGAAATTTCGAAGCTTTGTCACATTGATGGAGACTGCTACGCTAAGCAGACAAAGCAAGCCGGGTTGCACTTTGGTGCATTTTGCCGTTTTGCATAATAATGTGTTGAATCCATGCTTTGCTGGCCCTACATATGATTCCATACATATACACATGCATATGTATATGTATATATGTGTGTATACAACTATACATATTTATAATTAAGATACATATAGAAAGAGAAGGGATAGAATCCAAAATTACCCCAAATATCATCCAACTTTATGAAGACCTCATTTAAGAACGGAGAAAGCGGAGGGTCGATCAACAAATATATTATGATGTGTGCGATCCAGGCAATTGAAACTATCAACCTAATAAGAGGAACATGGTCAAAATGCATTCCAATACTGTACAATGAGTCTGAAATCACCAACACAATTTGCAGGGAAGGCAAATGGGTAATACAAAACAAGAGAAAGATTTGATTTTGATGGGATTAAGTACTTAAAACGATCTATGTATAGTGTCAACAAATGCAACAAGTGGTCGATTTTGTAATTATCTGTAAATTATATCTGTTTTAATGATCTCACATTACAGTAAAGATGTTCTTGGTTTGCTGGATATTTTCTAGCAAGGATAAATCAGGTACACAAGGGCACTCACAATTATAAACTAAGACAAATTTTCATTTTGAATAAATAAAGTGAAGAAAACACATTTAGTTGAAGATTTCACATTCTAAACATGACATACTGCATGCCTAGATTTTTTTTTTTTTTTTTNTGCTCACCCCCAGATTCGAACTTGGGTTGGTTGTTATACCTTCCACAAGCCTTAACCGGTAGGCTGCCCCATTGGGGTTACCTAGATTTGATTTTAATGGGATTAAGAATTTATCTTTAATATGCAGAAAAGGATCTATTTGATTTTAATGACATTAAATTCATCTTTAATATGCAGAAAAGAGTCCATTTGATTTTAATGGCATTTTAAATTTATCTTTAATATGCAGAAAAAGATCTATGTACAGCGTCAACAATAGAACAAATTCTCAGTTTATATATAACTATCTGTAAATGGTATATGTTTCAATAATCTCACACTACAGTACAAAAAAGTCTAGGTTTGTTGGATAAGGATTCGGAACTGTTTGGTTGGTTTTCCATCAAGTCCTGTATGAATAAAGTTGTATGTGTGGATTAATCTGTCTTTATAGATAGGGAATGTTTTTGTTTGGAAGGGTTTTTTCATAGATGGAAGGAGCATGTTTTTTGACTGGGAGGGCAGATCTGAAAAAACTTGGCTCTCTGCATAAAGCTCCCGCTATAAGCTTACTGAATAAGCCATTTTCTATATCATTAAAGCACTACCAATCAATCATGTATAGCTGACCGGATAAGCTGAGTGTCCCATTAAGCTCATTAAGCTGCTAACAGAGAGGCCCTAAGTCCCTAACTCATGTACGCACAAGCATTAGAAATTATAAACAAAGGTAGTTTTCCATTTTTATAAATTTGGTGAAAAAGACATCTTTTACTTTTAGTTGAAGAGTTAACATGCTAAACATGACGCGCTCCATGCCTAGTATCAGGAGAACTTACCCAAAGACTCCGAGTATAAGCTTTGCCAGATAGCCAAGAACAGTCATAGCCCAGGTAGTCTCTGCCTGAATAGGTTAAGTCGTGATACAGTGAGCAATTTGAAAATATATCAAGCAAAATAATTCAGAACACATGTTACATGGTCATCACCTTTTCGCCTTGAGGATACATCTCTTCTAGAGCTTTCACGTCCTCCTCCAAATGAAGCAACTCCTGAAAGATAAGAACATGTAACCTTGAAAATCAATTGATGATCATACTTACATGAAGAACAACATTAACAACACCATGTTTTCAAATCTATCATATATAACATGAGATTTATCTGTGTCAACAGGACTCCACACCAATTATGAGTTGAAAATACAATACATCCACCCTAAAAACCAAGCAACCTCCCTACACCTTGGTGTAGAAGGGAAGGTCTGCATACACCCCACCCCCCACCCTTTACAACTGGGATATACTAGGTACGTTCCGTTTAATTTTCGCTTGCTTAGTTACACTGTTGTGCCTCTGTTTTCCTTTTTGTTTATGTATATATATTTTGACAGAAGAGACGATTACCCTCATTTCGCTAGCATATTTGTTTCCAGACAAATAGAAAAGTTACAGAACAGAGAATTCAGCACTCAAAGATTCTAGAACTTGATTTTGGCATTCTGATACGTCGCAAAATGTGTTTTAAGTAAAAATGTGCATGAAAGGTGCCCTTCTAATGAGGTCACAGTGTCACTTTAAAGTTTAAAGACTTAAAACAGATGTTTTTACATTTTCCAACAGATTTCTTCAAATGTTTTTACATTTTCCAACAGATCTCGCCATATGTCTCCTTTGTCATTTCACCATCAGGCAGCTAACGTCTCTCCTCCCGCAAAAGAAGGCAATAGCAATGTCATGGAAGAAGATGACGCTGACAATCGCTAAGAAGATGATGTAGTAAACAAGATAAGTTAGGGTTCAACAGTAGTCTTCCTCTCCAATTTTAGTTATTTCACCGATTATTTCCCTTTCCTCAAGATGTCATAAGCAGTATGTATAAGTCAACAGCCAGCCATGATTGACATGAAATAGAAGAGATTGAAACGGAGTCAATGGAAAGTTGGCACTAGATAGAAGGGCTTGGAAGGATGCTATCTTTGTGGAGAACTGGGAGTTCCTATGTTTATATATCCATAGTTTCACCTTTCTATTGGATTTCGGTTTCCGCTTACAGCCACTAGTTTGGATAAAAGGACTAATGTTGTATTCTCCTTTTCTTCCAGGGAGGAATAGGGTCCCATTATAATACATACATATATATATATATATGTATGTATGTATGTATAATATATGTATACAGAAGTAATTTAAAAAACAACATAACTTGCACACAGACACATATATGCATCAAAAGAACAATATTTATGTTTGCCATTAGCCCATTACAAATCATACAAGGCATGTAACAATCATTACCATTGTGGATTCTTGAGAAGCGGGGTTTACATTGTTTTAGAAGTAACTAACCATTAATTGCAAACTACGCCAGTGATGCCATATCTTTTTGTGATGTGCATCATGCCTCACATGAATACATCAACTACAAAGCTATAGTGCTTCAATTTCGGTGTTGCATGCATATTAAATACTTGGGATACCACAATTCTTCAAAAAAATCCACCAGAGTGTGTTTGGTAAGCCGGACGGGACTAAAACAAAAACTTGTTGTCCCATGTTTGGTACAACAATAAACTGGAACGGGACAGGACTGAATGGGTCCCACCAAAATAGGTGGAATCAAATTCTGGGAGATGGAACAAGATTGATAAATTACTGAACTACAAGAATCAAATTAAAAGTTTAAAACCCTATAAACTTCCACAATTCTTTCATTCGCCAACCTTGCTCTTGCGCCTCTCACCGTCTGCATACCAAACAAACCCCTATTGTATAATACACAGACTTGGCCTACTTATGGATTTTCCAAGATATCCAAGTTGGAATTGGCCAATGATGTTAGGGTCCGTTTGGTTTGTAGGAATCGAATGGAATGGATTGGATTTCATGCAAGGATTTGGATTTGGAGGGATTTGGATTTGGGAGGATTTCGAATTCTTTTGTGTATTTGGTATGTAGGATTTGGAATGGATTTGAATTCCCGTTATTTATATAAAAAAAAATATTAAAAATTTATAAAAAATATAAAATCAATTAAATTACCTTTTATTTAACTTATTATTAAAAAACAAATGTTTTTAACATCTTTTAAAACATTGTTATATAAAAATCCTACTAAATCCTTTGAAATCCTAGCCACCTACTTGGGATTTCGAAATCCTAAGTTTGAGGGATTTCAAAGGAATCCTAGGATTTCAAATCCAGACAATCTTGCAAACCAAACATGGGATTGGAATGGATTTAAAATCCAAATCCCTCCAAATCCATTCCATTCCTACAAACCAAACGGGGCCTTAATGTTTTAGACTAGCGAATCAAGAAAATTTGTTCATGCCTATACATTAAATATGTGATGCATACCCTCTTATTTCCCAACTGAGTACAAATACCATGCCCCTGTACTAAGCTCAGGACGTCAACGACTTTACGTATATGTAGATGTAAATGATGATACAGCATGGAGGTGTACATGATGCAAATCCCCATTCTCATCACATTTACCAGGTAAGTTGTTAATAATTTTGACCAAACCCTTCAAACATCTCCAGGTAGAATTTCAATATTATACCAAAATATTCTATGAATATATCTTAAGCAGTCACAATATGATGCTGCAAAAATCTAAATGGGAACAGATGCAGCAATGTTTATGGCAGAATAACATGTAAATTAATTCCTTATTCTCACATGCAGCAAATATTGACAAGCCATTTGCCTGCATATAAAAAGGGCTCACACTACTGTGTAGTCGCTCTTATATAGCTTTGAGATCTTTTCCATCGCCTACACCTTTACGAAAGGGATGGGCAAAAGGTCTTTGGAAGCGAGGCAAAAAGCACTCATGTTCAATGCAGTCTAAATCAGAATCCAACACCTATAATGCACCTATATTATTCAAGTAAGCTAGAACTTTGAAGCAGACATACTTTTTCTAGGGCCTTCCTATTTTTACGCCATTTCCTTCCTTTTGAACCACTCCTTTCTTCCTGATGAAGTGCATCAGCTGCCTTCTTCAATTCTTTTGCTTTTTTACCAAGTTCTGTTGCTTCCTGAACAATTGAAAGACCAACCAAGCATTCATTGATAACTGAAATCATTCACAAGGCAATGTGATCTATACCAATAGAAGAACATAGGGGATACCTTAATGTACTGTGATCTAGTAATCACTGCCTTTGGCCGCCTTATGAATGAAAATATTAGCCCCAGCGGGAGGCAAGCAATGCCAACACCTCCAAATATCTAATTATGACAAGGCGAAGTTTTAGAATTACATATAAATTTCACTATATCACATCTATTATGGCAAAAACAGCAGATGCTATAGAGCAAAAGGGATGCCTTTCTGAAACAGCATTTAGAACCTTGGAATGGAATGCACACAGTAAGAACTATCAATACTCTACATGCTACATAAATTCACAATCACAAGCCTAGAAAATGAACTTACAGAGAAAAGCACGGATCCAACAATTGTCGCCAGTGCAACAACATATTCTGGAAAAGTTGAGCGCATGGTCCATGTTGTCTCCGAAGACGGACTAGCAGTAAAGGCAGAACACTGTCGTTGATAGAAGAGAGATATCAGAACTAAATGTGACGGTAATGCTAATAGATTGAGCAATATTTTGCTGCACAAATACCCAAGCAAACAAAATAAATAAAGAAGGAACATAAGAGACTTTGTTTGTTCACCTGGCGTGCACCGTTACCGATGCATGGTTGACCACTAGACAATTGGAAGGTACTTGGGAATGACATTGTCGAAGAAGACAGGTGTCTAACAGTGAAATCAACTTTTCCAATAACACCTAGCACATGAAGATGGTACAAATCAGAAACAAACATCCAAATGGTGTACAAACATGAGCTATTACAAGCTCCAAATCAAGACAGACTATCAGCAATATGTTCTCGCCTATTCCATGATCCATGAAATGTGATAGAATAATGACAAATGAATATAGTTTGCACAAGGTGAATCAGGTAATGTCCAAGTGCTTGCACGCTCAGGCAACAAGGCACCCTTTAAGGCATTTACAAGCCATAAGGTAGGTCTTAAGTCATAAAAAATAGTACGCACTACGGATTGGAAGAGAGTCACTTGCATGATTGAGATTTGAGACAGATATTATATCCATCACAGTAAGACAAGTGACCTCAAAAGTTACCAAATCAAACATAAGAAAGAAGATATAATGCAAAGTGCCTATAGGTTAAAATATAACATACAAGAAACTAATACAGCAAATTAACCTAGTATAGTAGCATCATAATAAGATATTTTTGTTTGTGCCACTAAAAAAGAGCTTTCTTATATTGGAAAAATGCACTCTAAAACTAGTCCAATATGGATTCGATATTTTGTATAATCTTCCCTCCATACGAGCCTCATTCTAATCACAATGCGGCTGAAAGGTCTATACTAGAGATGAAAAAACCATTAAAATGGTGGTGTCTCATCTTCTCCTCAATATCACAAGAATATCATTGTATAGCCACACACACATCCACATGGGCATTTTGCTACACCCATCTAGTATGTAGGAATGTTTATTGCTCAACATTGTAGCCCAAGAACCATAAGCAATCATCACTATCCTCTAAGTATACAAAAAAGTAAATAGTTTTCTCCTATTTTGTGTTATCTTTAGTAAATGAACATAGTTATGCTTCCTAGTTTCTAGAAAACTTTGTTGCATAAATTGTTAACAATAGAAAATACTTCACCAAATTTATAAAAACAAAAATTGTCAGATCTGCTCTCATTGCTGACCACTGACAAGGGTAGACTTCATCTCATGTCCTTTAATTTTCTCACCCATTTTACAACCTTGAAAAATAGTGAAATACCATTATAACTTATACATAACACATTACTTCACCTAAAACTTGAATTGTTTCAAGGACATTCGAGAGCATGATACTTCTACTCCTATATAACATTTGATGTTAACTCAAACGTCATGTTCTTTTATCCTTTAGTGTCACCATGAAACTGACCAGTGACCACGATTAAATCATTTTCACAACCTAGAAACATCGCATGCAAAAATATACAGAATGCAAGGCCTGGTGGTCAACTTTATCATAACCCCATTGTAAGCTAACGATTTTGTTGGTTGAGCGCATCTGCCCTAGTTGCCTGAGAAACAACTTAGATGTAAGACAACCTACCAACATACATTTAAGAAAGCCACAAACAATTCTATAATTTTACTTGCCTCACAATGCAGACCTTATAAGTCATAAGAATTCCTCATGAATTACAAATAAAATTACATAAAATTGCCACATGACTTTATCTAAGATATCTTATAAATTATAATTTCAATCTATTATAAAGTACATTAACTCACTTGTCAATCGAGGAGTTCAAAGACAAACCAATAGGTGAACTCTTCATATGTCAAAGTTCGATAAGAAGAAACAATAACAGTTTATCGTGACTCCCATCATCGACACTGCTACACACAGAGCTTGGTTCTTATTAGCTTTTCCCTTTTGTTTTTAGGTGATCTTGCTTTCATACTATTACCATTTCCTGTATTACATATGTTTGCTTTCTGAACATTAGAGACTCACATGACAGTGCCGAACCATTAACCCATTAGGGAGTTCTATTATAGTTTGCCAAAGTTTTATGCATCATTACATGTTCGTAGGACAGAAAAAACTCATTTGCCCATTTCATTACATTCACCATTTTTCTTTTCTTTTTGGATTACTGTAATGTGAGAACAAATGAAGAGGGACCGCAAATAAAAATGAAGAATGGAGACTGGATAACAAGTTCTCATCCCCAATGACTCAAACTAGCTTCTACAATAGCTGAAAATGATCATAAGGGAAAATGTTTTTGAAAGGAATAAAATTTAATAAGTACAAATACTAACCATACAAAATACCGAGCACCAAACCACAAATAATGGCTGTAGCTATCACCCACATCAATGCACTTTTAATCCTCTTGCCAACAGTCCTATGTACAAAAACAATAAGCAATTAATACATGTTCAAGGTTTAATATATATCCTAACAAGTCTTTCGGCTCTCTTTGCAAAAAACAAGCCTTTCAGTTCAATAGAGGACATCTTTGACTCTTTATGCCAAACAACTTAGCTTCCATTTTTCTCTATTTGTGCAATATTCTTAAAAAGTTCAAGCCTCCTTGAAATTTTCTCAACGAATCAATAATAAATCTCGACCAAGAACTGAAAATTAGTCAACCTGACCATGAAGTCAGCTATATTTCTCATCAGACATCTGCATTTAGGCTTCAATGAATACTCCGCTAGGTAAGAATATTTTGAAGTTGTATTTTAAACCTACTGGATTTCAGATAGAAATTTTAGCACCTCCATATTTTCTATTTGTAGCATCACAATAGAGGTAAACGTAGATACTATGTTTTCACTAAAAAAACTAAAACTCATATCTGTTCTGTAGTTCAAAAAATTAGGCCTCGATTTCAGATGATGTCAACCCTAGTTTTTCTTAAATTTACTAGCAAACTATGTTTTAAGCTTAACATCAAGTCAGCAACATTTAGCTATTAGCAGTGTTCCTTATGACCTAGTGCAGCTGAAAATTAACCCCCATTTTGAAGGAACTCAGTACTTACTTGTCTTGGTCACCTTCGTAGTAAAACATCGCAAAAGGAATGACAAAGAAAACAAGGATAGCATCAACGATGTAAATAGCAAGCCACAGATCCTTCATCGGCAATGTGAGATTACAAGCACCATTATAGATAGCGTGCTGGCAAGCCTGGCGGTTAGCAACATCAGCAGGGAGCATGAGTATGGAGATGGCAGCAACAGAGAGCCCCAAGACGACGACGAATTTGGGGAAATACGCCTGGTTCTTGTCATCGGGATGCTGATAATTGACAAGGAGGTACAAATTGAAGATGAAGACCAGCACACAAACAACTATGGCGACGATCACCAGCGCGAGATTGAAATCCCCCATTTTTGACCTCAAATCATGAACTGATTCGAGCTTCTAGGGTTTCGGCGTGTGTAGTTTTTTTGAAACTTCAAATGAGATCACTCTTTCTCTCTATCGTGTGTAGATCTACTTTTTTTGCGGTGGGAAGAGGGCGGTCGGTCACCGGTGGCGACTAGGAATTTACGATTTTGTCCTCGGAGGAAACGTTGAGAATGGTTATTACGAGGGTGGAATGGGGAATTCGGAGTTTACAGTGTGGAAGCACTAGGAACAGCCTGGAAAAAGATGGACCGGCAAATGATTGAATATTTTACTAAACCGGGCGACACAAGTGAAAAATTTTCTGTTGAACCGGGTCCAAGAAAAGGATGAGGGTAGAACGGTAATTTCACTCGGTTGAATGGTTTATTAGAGAAACAAGTAAATAATCGGGTGTTTTTATGCGGACAGACCTATTTATCCATACACTGATAAGAGTTTTTTAAGACAAACTTAGGTGGCGTTTGATTCGCTGGAATGTTTTTGAAAGAATTGGAATCCAATTCCAAATTCTGTTTGGTTGTCAGGAAATGGAATTGGAATCCAATTCCATAATCTGTTTGG
>LUCG01293298.1:0-11915 GCA_001633085.1 Carthamus tinctorius
AAAAATTAATAAAAAAGACAACAAAAAGATAAAAAAACAAAAAATACTAATCATTATAAAATGTACTTTTGGTTCATTTCGTAGTTTTTGGGTATATTTAGCCTCACCCTACTTTTAAAGTATGGGGGTCTTTTGTTACACGGAAAACTAGGATCTCAAGCCGCCATCCGTAGCACCAACCTTTCATACCTTCAACTTTTAATGCCACCTCAGCTCCCACATTAGTTTTTTGAGAAAATAATTATTTTACCCATTTGAGAAATTCCAATTCACCTCCTACCCATTCTCTCCTAAAATTAGCCGAAATACCCACCGATCCGCTAACAATGAGCCGCTAACCAGCTCCGGCAGCTGCTATCCGGCCAAAAAATAATTTCCGGCAATTTCTCATAGATGCCGCTATTGGGCCCCACCGCCAATAGCGGCGGCAGGGGTGACACACACATATTACCGCCTTATATACAGTTACACACACATATATTGCCGCCTTATATTTATACACACACATGCACCTTATATATATACACATAGCCGCTATTGGGGAGGATCTATATAAGGATGAAAATGTTTAAAAAAAGATGGAAATGTTTAACCTTATACATTGCCGCTATTATACCTTATACATTGTCGCCTTATCAAAAAAGATGGAATTGCCGCCTTATATACACATTGCTGCCTCCTTATATACACATTGCCGCCTTATATATATACACACATATGAGCCGCGCTGCCGCTATTCTACTCGCCGCTATTGGCGGTGGGGCCCCATAGCGGCCTCTATCGGAAATTGCCTGAAGCTGCTTTTTGGACAGATAGCGGCTGTCGGAGCTGGTTAGCGGCTCATGGTTAGCGGATCGGTGGGTATTTCGGCTAATTTTAGGAGAGATTGGGTAGGAGATGAATTAGAATTTTTCAAATGGGTAAAATAATTATTTTCTCTAGTTTTTTTCTTCCTACCCTCTAAACCCTCAAGTAGGGGTGTGCATTGGTCGGGCTCGGGTTCGGGTTGGGAAAATTGAATATCCGAAAAATTGGGGAGGGGAAAATGGAAACCAAACACTAATAGAAAATTTTGGATATCCGACAATTTCGGGTTGGTCGGGTTCGGGCGGCTTCGGGTTGGACCCAAATATCTGAAATTTTCAACTTTTTTAGAATAAACAATCAAAGATGCAAGACCAAGAATCAAGATATTAGAAATCAACCTTAGAAAACAATCGTCAGCTGTGTACTTCCCTTTGTTAGGTCGCCGGCGGTGGCGGTTCGCTGGAGGTCGTCTGACTTCACGTTTGACCGTTGACGTGAAGACTAAAGAGAGGGAGTGAGGGACACAGAGGGTTTGCCATTTGCGACTTTGAGAGATGAGAACTTGAGAAGAGAGGGTTTGAGATGAAGAGTGAGACACAGAGGGTAAAGGCCTAAAGGGTTTGCGTCTGACTTTCAAAATCAAAAGGTAATAGGGTAATTAGATTTTAGGGAAAATATATAAAGCAAATAAAAAATAAAACTACAATTCGGGTTGCGGGATGGTTCGGGTTGGGAGTTGAGGACCCGAAACCGAACCTACCCTTTACATTTAAAATTCAGTTCGGTTTCTCGGGTTTGGATATTTTGCGAAAATTTCGCGTAGGGTTGGTCGGGTTATACTTACCCCTACCGTCAAGTAGAGTACCACAAACATTTCATACCCTTACCCTTTTTTATTAAATTAAAATATATATTTAAGAGAGAGAAAGAGAGCTCGCGAATTGAGAGGGTTTGGAAACCTGGGCGTACCACAAACATTTCAAGCCCGTCTAAACCCTCCTCTACCCACTCCCTTATCTGCTGTGTGCTACGGATGGCTTTAGGCTCTAGGTTTACAATGTTATGATCATGTCTATAATGGAAGGTAAGCAAAGTAAGCTTTTAGATGTTGAACAAATGTGCATGAACTTTCCAAGTTGTTGGTTAACCCATGTGTTTACCAAACATGCTTTCAATAATGATATTTTTGACAGTGTACTATAAACTGAAAGCTACACAAGAGAAGCTCATATAACTAAACTAAGATAATCTTTAACCGCCTTCGGATGTGAAATAATAGCCATTCTTGAATAAAATCATCAATGTTATGTTTACACTATTTATCCCCATTCTTCATTTTTGGGGTTTCTCTTGATCGTCTCCAAATCAATCGAGTTAAACATCAATCACATACTCGTTTATCATCGCCACAACCTTTCTTGAACGTTACAGTAGCTTAATCCATCTTTCTAATGATCAAACATCCAACAAACATGAATATCCATGGAAACCCTTGACGAAATATGATCCATCAGGGTTTAAAGCCAATAATAAGGGGTCATTTACCAAATGCTTACCGGGTAAGTGCTTACCACAAGAAGATTACCCTTACTAATTATCTTATCATATTGACATTATTGACCATCAAAAATTGATTGTTGGTAAGCGTTTTCAACCTGATAAGCGCTTATTGAGTAAGAGTCATTTCCATGACTTACAGGGTAAGACTCTCGGCCCTTGTTATGACTCTTACCAGGTAAGATTCTCGATGGTTTCCATGCTCAATTGACAAAGAATTACTAAGATAAATGATAGCGATAAATGCGTACCTGGATAAGTATTTAGTACACGATCCATAAGATTCACGTATTTCCTTTGTTTTCTATTTAATCATGAAAACAACATAAATGTACTAGACACGAAAGTTATCATCCACAATGTAGGACAAAAGCATACATATTCCATTTTTTTACCGTTAATTCCTAAATTGGCTATAATACAAAAAGAATAAGGACTGTACTTGGTATCTTGTATAATTAGAGGACTAAAATAGACAAACAATGAAAGTTAAAGAAGGCGATGGAATATATATATATCAAGGGTGTCAGCAATGGCGAGAAAATGGGTCGGGTAGGATCCGGTTGAATTGGTTCATCCCCCTTCCTTTTTGATCGTCGTCGATATCCTCAATCTGATCATCTCACTCTGAACTTCAAATCCATAATATCTATCGATCGACAAGCTTACTAGAACCAAGGTTGAATCCTGAATTTTTAGGTCAACAATGTCGTTGGAGCCTCCACCTTTCCAAGAATCATCACGATGCGACGTTTGTAAATGCAGTTTCAACACCTTCAGGCGACGGGTATATTCGTTTGAAACCCTAGTAATTGGATTGAAATTAGCTGATTACTCGTATTCTGCTTCAGATTTTTTATGATCATTGACTTATTGTTAGCGAAATTTATTCAAGTTCATTTTTGGTGCTGTTGTTTTTGATCTAGTTTGTAGTTATAATTGTGTCTGATGACCTCTTTGATACGTAGTTTTATCACTTATTTAGTGTTGGATCGTTGTGAAAAAGGAAGTTAAACCTCATGCTTTGAGTACTCAAAGTCGAATTGGTGCTTACTAACAAGGATGTTGTTCATTTGTTCTAGTAGTTACTGTTAAGACAGTTTTTTTTTTGGAAAGTTGAAGAAGCATTATCTATCTTCAAGTTAAAAGAAGTAAGTTGATTACTCTGTGTTTGGCCTTTGGCTTAAAGGGAAAGATAAAAACATTTAAATGTTTTTGAAGGAAATGTAATAAACACAAATTACCGCTGCGTTCTTGAAAAGAAAAGAAAAGAAATGGATAGAAAACTGATCAATACTATTGACCCATTGAGTAATAGTAGAAAATAAATGTGTGTAAATATAAACTCATATACATGATATAAATATTTGCCGCAATTCATAAGCCGAACTTGAAAAGCACTGTGGCTCTAAGGCTTGAGGCTTGAGGCTTGACGTCGCTGCCACACCATGCCTCACACCGTTTAAAACCTTGGATTTACTTGAACTCTAGTGAAAAATGTGGAAGCACAAAGGACATGGACCACACTCTTTACCTGTTGTAGGAACGGAAGCACAAAGGGAAATGCTTCTGGTTCACAGGCAGCCTAAAGCTCACACTTGCAGTCAACTCTAGTCATTTAAATGGTTTTTGTCTCACTTCAATAAAGCACCCTCTGCATTCTACAGAGACATGCAGACCATCCATGCACATATAAGTTATATGTGCCTTTTAGATTGAGAGACTGCCATAACTGTCAACTAATGACAGTCATTGATCTTATACCCAAGCAAATGAGTTGGGCATAAGTTAAGAGTGTATCCTGCGTTCCCAATCTAGATATGACCTCGACCCTAAACACAGCTTCTCCCATATTTTGGTGAAACCAAAATTGAACTAATATCATCAACCCCGAAAGATAAATAGTGTCTCCCAATCGTTGTAGTCATTTGAACTGGGAAAGAGGTCGTTCGACCGACATAACACAACATGTTTCGAAAGTGTCCCTGCTTTGGAATTTCGAACATGCTTAGTAATACATTAAAATCCCTCACCAACAGCCACTAAGCATGTTCCAAATTCCAAAGCAGGGACCTTTCGAAACATGTGTTATGTCGGTCGAATGACCTCTTTCCCAGTTCAATGACTACAAAGATTGGGAGACATTATTTATCTTTCAGGGCTGGATTATATTAGTTCAATTTTTGGTTACTAAATGTAACAACACAGCCACATCCATCACTGCAACAAAACACAGATCGATTTCATGACCTAGAAGAAATTATAATAAACACAAATGGACTTGCTTAAACTCCTAACAGAAATACGAAAGTGGAAGCAGCATGAAGCAACCTCTTTCAGATCGGTCCTCATAATGGAATAGCACACGGGAGCACTGCTGCTTCAGAGCCTAAATTTGAACACTAGTGATTTGGGTTTTGTCTCTCCTTGAAAGCACACACATGTGCCAATTGTCTCCACACACATATACATGCCTTTTTATCAGCGTGTGCAGCAACACGTGGCTTTCATAACAGAGAAGCTGCCATAACAGTCAACTAATGACAGTTATTTACAGGAAAATGGTTTGGGCTCTCATTCCCTGTGGATCTTGGTTCAACCCTTGGCCCAAAACAACAAATTGATAATGCAAAATATCACAACTCATATAAGTACTGAAATTACTTAATAGCCAAACATCTAACAATATTGTGTTCTGATAGATAAGAATGTTTTTCTGTGTGAAAAGTTGATGGATTACGTGTTTTGGAAAACACTAATTTGATTGGCTACTTTTTTCATATAGAAAACAATAATGTAAATTTCATTTGATAAGCTAAAATTTCATGACCATGATAAGAAATTTATCAAGAAGTGAAGAATTGTAGTTGATGGTGTGTTGAACATTCATTGAGCCCATATCAAATCAATGTGATTACTGCTTAATGAGCTCAAAGGCTGAAAGGGTCTTCTGGTTATGGACACAACCAAAAGATCGTTTAGTTTGGGACATATGGGATATTTCAAATTTTGGAATAGAGGCAGTGTCACATCAGTGATTGATTGGAATGGTGATTCAACTGGTGATCTTATTCAAATAACATTGCTACTTGAAAAGTGAGAACAATGTATATTGATTATTGAATAACCAAGATAGGACTGCATGTAACTGCTTTTGCCACTAGTATGGGTTTGTGAAATCTGAAATGAAGTGGGAGAAATTCTTTTTTTTTTTGAATGGGATCTGTTACAGAAATTTTAAAACTGATGGGATGCCATATTGCACATGTGACATATGCCTCAAGTTTTAAATAATACTCTCTTTATATATACCAAAAAACAAGGCAACACTTTCTATTTTGGGTTGTTCTAGAAAAGTGCAACATTTCCTTTTTGGAATGATTCCATTGCAAATTTACATTTACATGATACTGGTAAGACTGATTGTGCTCCACAAGGTTTCTAAACTTTGTTTTACAAAACAGGACTTTTAGGTATTTAACCAGTAGTTAAACACTTCGGTTAAACCATGTTCCAACTTCCAAGTCAAAATCTTGCATTATTTTGGGTTAGAGGGGGTAGTATATCAAGATGAAAGAGTGTGAGGGAAGGCCTCTCGATCTGGTGGAACTGTGCATGGCATGACATAGAATTGGATGAACAAGTAGTAGTTTTTGTAAACATTCTTTACAACTTCACATTAATTCTTACATATCTTAATGTGTTGCCATACCATTCTTCTCATTTGTAGCATCATTGCCGATGTTGTGGCCGAACCTTATGTGCCGAACATTCATCAAATCAAATGGTATGTTATTTCTCTCTTCTGCCATGCGAATTCTTGCTTCTGTAAGATATCGGTATCAATAAGTCATCCTAAAAAAATTATTTGAAACATTTAATGTTGTGGGCTCTTTCAGGCTTTACCACAATTTGGTCTTCATTCGCTTGTTAGAGTTTGCTCAAATTGTTATAATGATGCATCTCGGTAAGTTTTAAAGTTTGTGGCTTCCAGTTCATTTTGAGTAGTCTATATTGCTGGAAAAGATTGCATGGAGTTTCTGAATATATCTCCCTCACCTGATTGCTTAAAGCTGGCAGCCTAGGACTTAGTTAAAAATCTCTGGTGCTTGAGGCAATGAATTTTTTTAGCTCCATATTGAGATACCTTCTTTGTCATTTTTCATACTGTTCATAAAGGTATATATATTTACATATTCTGTATTATGCTGTCCCATACAAGTGTATATATATGGAATTATGTTTGTTTTGTTAAGTGTGATGCATTTATGATTTTTTTGGGTTACTTTTTGGGGCTTACGCTCACGTATCTAAGAGGAAAACGTTTCGAGGCTTGTTTCTGTTCTTTAAAACCTTGGGTGTATCTGAAACACAGACTTTTAGCTGGCTTCTGCACCATCTAAATTTAAGGAGATTTACTGTTAGGGGCTTTTAAGCAACCAACATAGCCAAGTGTCTGATTTCTAGTACTTTGATTTTCTAAAAGTGTGGATGAGAGATAATTCTAACTTCCAAGGCTTAAGCTGCATCTTTAGTCTCTATTTCTTTTCATGGCATTCTCTATGGCCAAGGTGATTGGAATGTTGGCATGTAACTGATTTAATCACTAGAAACACTAGCATGCTCTATGCTTCCATGTTTATATTTCCTCGCAGGCTGCATCTCTTTAAGCATCAGGGTAGATGATTTCCTAGCATTTTTGGGTGTGAAAAAATTATCTGCAATCGCTTTAGAGAAATAACCAAGACATAAATTGGATGCAAAGATTTCCATTAAAGGTAGATGTCTTCTTGAGCAAGAATAATTTCACATATATATCTCTAAGTTCGTATATGATAACAAGTAAATAATTGAACATACACCTCTAGCTTTGTATCTTTGGCTTTCTCTGATGGCTCTCGCCAATTACAGAAAAAAATACATCCCTTGTTATTGCTATTGACTTCCCCATTAACCCCGACTGCACAACTGTTTCCCCCATATACAAAGAATATACCCCTCAACTCTTTTCTTCCTGGAGTACATGAAACGTATCCCTAGCCAACAATGAAACACTCGACCTGTGGTCTTTCATAAAATCGTGTTTTACTTTGTTTCTTGTTCTTGATTTGACCTAGGATGTATGGTTCCTAAGTTCCTCTTATTCCCTTCCTCTCCACTCTATTAGATATTCTTTCATCATTACCATATCTTCACTTATATATCTTCTCCTTCATACGTGTCTCCAATACTGTTTGGAACGGAAGGAAGAAAAGAACATGACCCATATAGTAACTGTATTTCGAGTGACCATGGAAGGTTTTTGGACTTTCAAGTGACCATAGGTTGTCCTGATGGAGAAGACGAAGAAAAACAATATTGAAAGAAAACGAGAGGATATCTTGGCAAGTTGGCTAATTTTTTAGAGCACATGCTACTTTCACCGACCATGGTTTCCATCTCAGTGAGGAGAGATATTTGATAAGTCTGCTTCATCACATGGATTTTAGTGAATCTAAGTCCATCTCTTCTCTTATTGGTTTTGGGCGATAGTTATTTCGATAGCAGTGGCGGATGTAGGATTCTTTTGTAGTGGGGGGACCTCTAAGGTAAATTAAAGGTCTGCAAAGTCAACCGATGTGTTTTTAGAGTAATTTCACCTTTTCAAGGGATTTTAAAAGTTTTTTGGTTGATTTTGAGAGATTTTTAAGTTTTTTTTGTTAATTTTGATGGACTTGTCTGGTTTTCAGACTTTTTTGGGTTTTTGGTTGATTTCAGGTTTTGGTTGTGGGGGCATAAAAATGGATTTACTTGTTTTTTTGTTGGGGGGGGGTGTCTATAGTAAAAGTTAAAAACAATTGGTTTTTAAACTAAGAAAATGAGAGAATCTTCTTTAATTTAAGCATTAGATCCGCCCCTTACAATAATGATTTTTGTCCTATCCTTCATTTTATTGGAGTATAGTCGGACTTTTTATTATCTTATTCTCACTCATCCAGAAATAGGATATCGTCATATGCTATAGTAAGGTGTCTCAGTGTCTTTTAACACCTACACATACTCATTTACCGAGTTTAAGGGGGTTAGTTGGCATCTGAAGGAGACTCGTGGACATGGTCTTGTGACCAGTTATCTGACTTATGGCTTCATGCTCACTCTTTGCATGCCTATCCTGATGCTGACTGGGCAATGTCCTAATGGTTGACATTTCAGCGATGTATTATGTATTTTTTCTTGGTGGCAACTTGTGGACTGTGTATTATTTTGGTACGTAATCTTTTTTCTCCTATTTGAAGGGTCCTTAAAACTTGATCAAGTGTAGTTCCAATGCACGGGCAAATAATGAGGTGGAGTATTGTGCACTTGTCTAGCTGCCACTGAGCTATGCTGGCCGGCTTGCTTCTTTGCTACAAGAGATCGGTTACCAATTCCTCATCTTTCCTCTCTTTGGTGTGATAATATTGGGGTTACATACTTAGCAACCAATCCAGTCTTTCATAAACATATAGAGCACATTGAGATTGATCTTCATCTTATTCGGAAGATGGTCTTACCCATATCTCTTGAGGTTCATTATGTCCCAATGCGTAATACAGATTTTTTATCAAGGGCCTCACCTACATTGATTTATGTGTGTACAAATAGATCTTTTAGTGTAGTGTTTGAAACATAATAATAAAATGTCAAATCTCCCTGTCTCCCTGTTTCTCTTTCTCTCTCTTCCTTCACTGGCCGGTATATATATCCTTGGTTATGTTTCTAATCTATTGGTTCCTTATGAAATCCTTGCTTTCATTGTCTACTTTGTTTATGATTATGAAAACATGAGGGGTGATATAAATGGTTCTGGGTTATTTGACAAAAGATGCATGGACAGCTCCCAAACAAAAATAGACTTCCATTAAATGCTCGTGCTTGCACATACTTTTCCATAGTCCGGGGTTTTTGAGAACATTGGCCACCAGAACTACACAGGGATTTACAAACCAATACACCGTGTTTTCGAAGTTACACCTAAATGTTTTGAATATATATGATTTCTTTGGCATTGTCACATCACCTCCATTCTAAAACTTCTGTTTAAGCTCCTCGTGGATCTTCTGCTAGTTTTTCAAATACAGCTTCAGAATGATGCAAATGATTTTAAAACTATCAAGAGCAAGGTGCATTCTCTAGGTTTATAAACTATTCAGTTGAACATCTCCAAAGTTGGCAAAGTAGCCTTTTAGCAATCCCCTTATGTCATAATTTGACAAAGCTGCCTTATCTGTTCAGTACAATATTGCTGATTGTGTTTGTAGGGTATGCATGTTTACCATTTAGGCAAAAAGGTACGTAATGACCAAGTTAACAAAATACTAAACCACAATTGTGTTATTTGGTTTCCAAAAAATATAATAGAATTGAGGTGATCAAGTCTGTTGAATTACTATTACAATGTTAGTCATGTTACTCATGTATCTGTCTGATTACTGTACTTTACTGGTTATTGGGAAACCTCAAAATTGTAAAGACACTATTTTTAAATTCTACCTCATACATTGTGGCTTAATATGGCCATGAAATGGACTTTGGAGTACGTTTATTTATTGAACAAGAGACTAACTCCTTTTCTATCAAGTTTCTTGCTTCTTAGTCAGAAAGCTTTTATGCTATTGCACTTTGATTGTTAATTGGACACAATTGTTTTTCTGTAGCTCTCAAAAGTCCGATGGAGCTGCTTCTGTGAATGGAGTAAATTCTGTGACGGAATCAGTATCGAGGCTAGATATTAGTACATCATCAAATACTGATGCTAGACAAAGTGCTGTTGTAAGTACTCCGGATTGCAAGTGTGGAATGCCTTTATGCATTTGTGAGGTGCCATCAAACGATGACGTGGCTCCTGTGCAGGTAAGTGATAGTCATTTATTTCGCCTTTAATTCTTCAATGCATCTTAAGTATCGTAAAAAACTTTGTGCGTTGCTTGCAGCCTAAACCCATCCCAACATCCACGGTTTCCACTGTGAAGAAAGCAGACACAGCACCTAGGAGTAGAGGTTCTTCATCATATAGCAAGTCCAGGTGTATATTTACACCTCCTTTGTTCGTCTAATGATGTTTTTAAATTTTAATGTTTGAATTGTTTGTGAAAGTAAGTAAGTAACATCTACATTTTGCATTTGGTATGTCCAAGAAGAAAATTCGAACAAACTCTAATGTTTTTAAATTCAAAGTTAACATGTAATTCTCTACCTTTTTGTCAGAAAGTTCTTATGTGCGGTAGCCATCAAAATTTCCAATTTTCCGTTTTGAATTAGAAAGTAGTTTGTTTTACATTCAGAAGGCAACCTAAAGTGGAACAAAGGGGATGTTTTAACTCTGTTTAAAACTAACGTAAAATATTTTTGCAGTAGCGGACAATCAGCTAATGCTCAAAAACCGCTTGCGGACTATGAAGTTAATGGAGAGGTATGGTATCTTGAAGTACATATGAAAGAGTAAAGACATAGAATCTTGGTAAAATAGACAAAGTGTCTTCTATTTTTTTTTTCTTTTTTCATTTTTCTTTCTTTAGTTTTTGTTTTGTTACTGTTTCTTACTTTCCCTTTATGCATTTGCTTACCTCTAAATCAATCTCATGGTTAGGATATCTCAACTCTCAACCACATGAGTTAAATATTTTTTGTTCAAATGTTATACAATTCCCCTCATCCCCAATAGACCATTTGTTGTTATGCATTTACAATAGGTGTTTAGATGAAGATTGGAGGGAAGTGATGTAATTGATATATTTGTGAGCATATAAGTAGGTGATTGATGATTCTTTTTTGGTGAATTATGCAGCTTACTATGAAAGATTTAGTGATCATATTATCTCTTTTGCCTACGTTTCTTGAAGAATTAGACTCCACCCATGCCAACCCTTTTAAAAAATGGATGGTTTATCATTGTATGTCTTTTTGGTAGGGGTTACGGGAAGCTATAAAGAATGGTGACTTGTTTGCTGTTAAAAAGCTTCTTGGTGAGGTAAGGAAGATATATTTAATACTTGTTACCAGCTCTATTTCAAACTTATATATATGCATTTTGTCTGTGATCAAATGGTTGACTTCCTAGTTCTACATGATTTGTTTTGATTTTGAAGTACAAAAATTCATTATGAATGAGCATAACTTTTGTGATCCATAGCACTCATTTTATGTTTAAATGAATTTACTTTAACAACGACTGAATTGGGTCATGGAAGGCTAACCATATTTCTGAAGTGGGAAGCCTTTTTTTTCTTTGTTTTGAATGTTGTGGTATCTAATACCTTTGGCCCAATTAAACTAGTCTACGTGTCCGTTCAAAATGCCATCTTGACATGGACCGGGTAAACTTTAGGCCATTCCGGCTAGCCGGCATGGCTCTTAACAACTAGGTTAGCCCTTGGGATTAAACTAGGGAAGTCTTATTTTGGGTGTTTTACTATCATAGTATAATGTGCTGAACCTGAACTTTATGTATTCTAGGGAGTGGATGCGAATTACAGTGACAAACAAGGGCTTTCCCTCTTGCATCTGGTTCTCTCTCTTCTCTCTCTCTCTCT
>LUCG01293457.1:0-11738 GCA_001633085.1 Carthamus tinctorius
TTAATGGTAATATTAGTACAAACCGAATAGTTGGTTACCCAAATAAGTCATAAACCCTTATTTAAAAGGGGGTTATATCTTTATACCCGAGTAAATCGGAGGAATAGTTTTATTCTCGAATATCATTCTTTATTATTTTTATTTCCATTTTTATTCACAAACCTAACATTTTTGATGAAAGTTCTTAGGCAGCCATGCGTACCCAATCCTTCTAACCCCACTAGTCACATCAGCTTCCACATCAGCTTTTCTCCAATCTTACAATTAACCCTGTGAACTCTCTCTGATCAGTACCTGAACCCTCTCAACCCTCTCATTTAACACCCCCCCCACACACCACAGCGGTGCGGGCAAACCGCTTGAAGCCGATTGCCGCCCAGCCCGCTGGCCATGTATCAGAACCCGGTGAAGCCGTTNATCAACCTGTCCAACCCAGCCATGGGTACACATGGCCTTATAGAAATTTATATTTTGTACTTTTTATTTACAATATCTTCAACAAAATTTCTAAATTTACATTAAAATTGTAGAGTCAAAATATAGAATCTCCAAAAAGATATTACACTAATATCCGAATTCCCGATATTCTTCATTTTAAAGATTATAATATCAGTTACATATTGAAATATTTAATAAAATATTATTTTTATCCCATAAATATTTAATTTCAAGTACCTTTATTGATGGAAATTAAGAAAATAGTATTTCTCACTCAAAAGTAATTAATTTTAAGGAATTCTCCATATTTTGAAGTAAAAAATTCCTGTTGCTATTTTTCTTTCATTTTGAAGAATCTATTGGAGCAAAGAAACACCTAAAATCTCCATTTTCTTCATTTTTAAGAAACTGTTACAAATGCTCTATAAAGGTCAACGATGTTAGTTCTTCTAAGAGCCTCGTTTGCGGGTTTTATACTTTTTTCTTCAACATCAATAATTAGTACATACAAATTATATAGTAAGACATCCAATTCATTGCATCATCGCATTGATTTGGGCTCAAATGACGCTAACCCAATACATACCCAATGCCTACAGTTTGAACATTTTATAGTTCGACTAAAGTATCAAGTCGCTTCCAGTTGGATCAGATTGGGTTATTTCTCGTTGGGTTGACAGGGTTGGTCGAGTTAGTCAGGTTTTTAAGCACTCCTAAATCCATACTCTGTCAAAATCCTTACAACCAACTCCCGACAATTTACGGTCGTTCGAGAAACCAGTCGATGCCTCTAAAACGACTCAGATACCCATGAACTAAAACCATAAAAGTAATTCAAATAATAATAATATAATAACAACAAAGAAAATATTGTCAAATGGTGCATAGCTCAGTTGGTAATGAGTGAGGGTACTATTTGTTCAAAATCGAATGGTCCTAGGTTCGAGCTCGCGACACCTCCATAGCCATAACCGCCGAGTGAGTTGGTGTTTGTTTACCTCTTAACAGTTTCATTAAGAGGCAATATTTGAATCGTTTAGAGCTGAATCCTGTTTGGCAAAAAAATCAACTGCCTCTTAATGGTTCCAAAACCGTCTGAATGATTTATATCCTGGATGTCTCTTAACCATTCAGAGTCCTGATTTCATGCTCAACGATTACCAAACCACCATATTTCATTTTGCACCATATCATAAAAGCCTCTTAATCATTCCGACCACTTAATCATCCAGCACTAAACCATTCAAACAACCGCCAAACAGTCCTGAGTCAGATACGCCTCCCACGTTACAAAATTGACAGGTCGGTTGAGATTGTCGGTATCCATCTTTAGTCTAAAATAATTAATTCAAAAACTATAAAAAAAAAGAAAAGAAACACCAAAAAAAGTAGTAGTTATAAAACCAAATAATCTAAATTGGTGGAATTCAAAAAAAAGGGAATAATTTGAAACACACACCGCCCGTGTCAAAAAGGGGGTTGAGATCCAGCTCAGGCGTTGATGGCGTACACTTGTCTCCTCCGCCATTGCCATTTCTCTCTTCAAAGCTGCACATGGTACTCCCCCTCTCCCTTGATTCAACCACACCACAAACCCTAAACAACATTCCACTGTAATCCGGTATCTCAATCTCAAATCCACTTCTCTCAGTCAATCCGTGAAGTACGGCCAAAGGAATCGGCTTGGAACAACAGTGACATCGACGAAAAACAGGTGATCTTCTAGAATTTGACATCACAATAGCTTAATTATGTGCCGATCTTCGTTCCGATCGTTTTGATTTGATCGTTAAGTTGTCGAGTGGTAGGGTTAGTGGTAAAATCGGTGATCGTGAATGCATGTGTTTGAGTTTGTTGTGGTTTGTTCAGGTTAGGTTTGTTGATTATTACTGTGTTTTAGGTTTGTTTTTTTCTGGAAATTCGTGGATTTGCTTGAAATTGAATTGCTCTAGGGTTAAGTTTTCGATTTTCATGCAGAATCCAGGAGTTTTGGATGATCGGTTTGTTTTAGTTGTTTAAATTGTTTTGTATCGTTGATTTATTGGTACGGTGCTGGAATGTGTTCAGTGAAAGAGGTAGAAGAAGATGAATCGTAGACGCATTTGAATTTCCAGTGTAATCCGGTATCTCAATCCACTTCTCTCGGTCAATCTGTGAAGTACAACCAAAGGAATCGAATTGGAACAGTGACATCGACGAAAGACAGGTGATCTTCTGATTTTTGACAACAGAATAGCTTAATTATGTGCCGATCTTCGATCTGATCGTTTTGATTTGATCGTAAGCTATTGAGTGGTAGTGTAATCGACTAATCGATGATCGTGAATGCATGTGTTTGAGTTCTGTTTGTTGTGGTTTGTCCAGCTTTAGGTTTATTGATTATTACCGTTTAGGTATGAAGATGTTTTCCTCGAAATTCGTGGATTCAGTTGAATTGCTTTAGGTTAAATTCTCGATTTTCATGCAGCATCTAGGATTTCTGGATGATCGGTTTGTTTTAATTGTTTAAATTCTTTTCTATTGTTGTTTTGTTTGTAGAGTGCTGGAATATATTCAGTGAAAGAGGTAGAACGAGATAAATAGAAGCATTTGAATTCTGGGGGAAAAACAAAGGGAGTGCGAATTATGAGCTCTGTAGAGGATTGGTTACGGTACTGGTTGGATCACTGTGCGCTGTCCTTTTGATTTACGGTTTTGAAGTGAGGGAAGCGAGCTTGATAGCTAGGTAATTTGGTGAAGAGGTTAGGATCGATTACGTGCATGGTGGTGAAAGGGGAGCAAATGGAATTCTGAGATAAATGCATAGTTTTGGAGAAATTGAGAGTGATCCTAGAATATAAAAGCTACTGCCATGACCAGTGAGGTACCTTGTGCGTCTGGTCAATGGCTCAAGCAAGAAGCGCACTCTGTTTTGAAAGATGGGATATTGGCTGGGATGAGTTCTAAGAACAACATATCTCTAAGAACAGGTGAGGAGTTCTCCATGGAATTTCTTCAGGATCGTGGTACAGTGAGGCAGGTTAGTAATGGGTATGTCCTGAGCAACGAGGCATTGCTAAGAAATAATGGCAACCATCATCCTGGTTACGAGGAACTAGGTGTTATGCTTGGGTTACAGAGGGTGGATTCTGTCTGTAGTTCTGATACGGCAGAGAGCACTTCTGCAAGAGGATCTCTTTCTAGGCCAAGTGCTCCATCAGCCACTGATTCCGCTCCCTCTCTGGCTCACCGAGCTTCAGGATCAGGAGTTTCAGATGATTCTCAAGGAGGAAAGATTAAGTTCATCTGCAGTTCTGGAGGCAAAATCTTGCCTCGACCCAGTGACGGGAAACTGAGATATGTGGGAGGTGAGACACGTATTGTTTCGATACAGAAAAATATCTCATGGGAAGAGCTTGTCAAGCGAACTACTGAATATTGCAACCAGCCTCACACAATCAAGTACCAGCTTCCAGGTGAGGATCTTGATGCTCTTATATCGGTGTCTTCTAATGAGGACCTTCAGAATATGATAGAGGAGTACAATGGGCTTGGAAATCTTGATGGTTCCCAGCGACTAAGGATATTTTTGGTTCCTTTAAGTGAATCTGAAAGTACTTGTACCATTGAAGTGAATGCTAATCAGCAGCACAATCCAGATTATCAATACGTAGTTGCAGTCAATGGAATAGTTGATCACAATCCAACACGAAACAATGGGTGTTTGACAAATGAAGCGAGGCAGTTGAAATCTGGAACGGACCACAGCTTGAGCTTTCCGCAGAAGCAGCCTCCCTCTTCTGATCCTCTGCAAGACAATGTTGGCCGCAACGACTCAAACATCACTCAACAGATATTTGAACCCCTAAGTTCGACCAAGTCTCCTGACAATTTTCCTCTAATTTCTCCTGATCTAGTGCCACAAAAAGATTTGATGAATGGTCTTGCACCAGCGTATAAGGATCCAACGTGTGGCAGTATTGAGATCCCAGTACTGAAGGGACGAGCATTTCATTCCGAGAATCTTATTCCACAACCTGCTGATCGGATGGAACTATTTTTGGGATCTAATGATAATGGGTCTCATTCTGGAATGCCACAATCATTTTCTGATCCCCAGCTCCAGGAACTTGGAGGAGGCTCTTGTTTCGGCTCTCAAGATCGGAACCCTTTGCCTCCAATATTGAGTTTTGCCCCACCACCTATGCGTGCACAGCTGGAATCTGTTGTCTTGCAAGAGAAGCCTGTTGAACAACATGAAAATGGCCACCCACAAGCTCTAATTGAGGTACCGAGTGTGATGCATCCAGTTTCTTACAGTCAGACAGATTCTTTGCAAGGGTCTTTCGGTTCTGAATCTTTGAAGAGACAACATTGTGATGCAAATTGCATAAACGAGAAGATCCAAGGAGCAAAGGAAGATCTATGTAAAAACGTTGGAGTGCAAAACAATTCTAACAAAAACAACCCATCTTTTTATGAAGCAGAAAATTCTTGTAAGAATACCTCAGTTGCAACTGCAAATGGTGACATCATTAAAGCATCAAACGTCAATTGTGATCAGATATCTGTTCTTGTTGTTGACACACCAATGCACAACCTGCAAGGGTCGGACCACATGATCCCTTCCTCAGCTGCAACTAATCTAAATCCTCTTTCAGATGCGACACTGCAGCAATTTTCAAGCAATCATTTAAAGAAATCTTCAGCTGAGTCTGCTATTAACAGCCGAAGATTTGTCGAGAATCAGCAGCGTGCAACGGCCGAGATAGAAAAGGGTGAACAAGGAAGCAATGTGACATGGGTCCATAATCATGAAAAATCATTGACTGATCTACTTTCTGGCTTCTCAGATAACATATGTCACGAATCTGCTGTTCAACTACCAAGCGTGCATCAGAACGGAATGAATGACCAGTCGCCAATGCTAATTGGCTCCGGGGAATTGCACCCAAACGGAATGAATGACCAGTCGCCAATGCTAATTGGCTCCAGGGAATTGCACCCAAACGGAATGAATGACCAGTCGCCAATGTTCATTGGTTCCGGGGAATTGCACCCTTCGGCAGGTCTTGACTATGCAGGGCAAGAGTCACCATCGTGTGTTGGTTCTTTGATGCAGAATCCAACAACAGGTGCTGGTTTTAGGAGAGAAGTTTCACTGATGGATGAAGACTTTTTCAATTACAGCAAACAGGAAGCTGGTAACTTAGGCTATGAAGAATATTACAATAAGATGCAAAAGGAAATCCCATCTAGCAAGGACAAGGAAGAAAATAAACCGCAGTTGATTGATCTTTTGGGAGATGTAACTGATGCTGCAAGTTCACATATGTTAGATGCAGTCAGCACTGAGGCCCATCCATCAAATGAAACGGCAGGAGAGGGCACCTTTGTAGATTCCAATATTGAGGTATGCACTTTGTTATGAGATATTAACATCTGATTTTAAAAGCCTTTCAGCATAGTTACATTTTGATATGCTGGTAGATCAATGTAGAAAAATTAGCAGGACTCATGATAATATATGGACAATCAATCAAAAGTTCTTTAGTACCACACTTAGAGCAAATGCATGGGCCTTAAAATAATTCACTTCACCATCTCATTACAATACTTTTGGAAATCATTGGACATAATATTGAGTCCACTGTAACTACCATGGGAGAATTCATCAAATGGTAAGCAATTATAAGATACTTGATTAGTCTTAACTTATCCTACCTGAGGTAGACACTAGATTGTGGATTTTAAGCTTCGCCAAATTTTATTTACTCTAAGTTGAGCTTGATGGAGACCAAGCCATATACTTTCAAGCTTGAATTGGATTATACATTTTCTGTAGCTATTGGTAAGCCAAGCACCAGGTTGTGTGACAAAGCACTGCATGAAAACATATGTACTTTAGATCACCATATTCCTTTTTTTGGATAGAGGGACAGAGGAATGTGTGGTTTGCCTTTCCTTACCTTCTCTATGTTTCAATATACCTACTTTACTTCTTTTTCTTGTTCTGTGCTTACTTTGTACTAGTCTCTGTTTTTTTTTACCTTTTTGCTCACAATCATGCACAAGCTGGGGGTCTTCATGGAAACACCCGTTCTACTTTTGGGGTAGAGGTCAGGTTTACATACATTCCACTACTCAGACTGTTAGTGTGGTTTGGTTTTTTAATTACAACTCCCTGAGACAAGTAAATACTCGTCTTCTGTGTAATACCCTAAATATTTTTTGATTCTGCATTGACTTGGCGGTCAATGCGGATCAGGGCAGTTAATGAAGTGAAATCAAGCCAGCTTACTTGGTCCAAATAAAATTTTGCTCTTGATGGATAGTTCAAGGCATTGGCTTACAAATTTAACTTAGACCTAATTAAGAAATTGTAAGAGACAAGCATTATATACTTGAGCTACAAACGGCATACCCTTTTCTACGAGAAAAGTTATACTTCAGTACTCGCAATAAATTCCAAATTTAAATGAAGCAATAGCCAGTTGATCTGTAGTTGAGGTATTTGCATATCTTATGCAGGATGCTGCAACAGATAATGGAAGTAAGGATGTCCCGTTCAGTAATGCATTAATAGCTGAAATGGAAGCTGATATGTATGGCCTCCAGGTACGTTACTATCCTGCAAGTAGACATGTATATATGGTTATTACATATGTTGCTATTAGTTTGTGTTTGGGCTTTGACCCTATGCTTGCAAAGCCTTGCTTTGCATGCTCATAATGAAGAAGATAACTTATAAGATGGTACCTATAACCTATAAATATGTTAATCAAGGGCCTGTAGAGGTGTGCTTAATGCTTAGTTACTTTGGGTAAGGTGAATCTCATGATTTTATGCACATGTCAATTTTCCACAATCTTACCTTCATAATGGACATTTCCTGTATATGTTAAAAATACCAGTGATTCTTATGTTTGGTTGGTTTTCCATTAAGTCTTGTATGATAAAGTTGTCTGTGTGGATTAATCTGTCTGTATAGATTGAGAAGATTTTTGTTTGGGTGAGTTTTTTCCTAGATGGAAGGAACATGTTTTTAATTTGGAGGGACAGGTTTGGAAAAAAACTTGGCTTTCTGCATAAAGCTCCCTCCTAGAAGCTTACTGAAGAAGCCACTTT
The DNA here is from genome assembly GCA_001633085.1 of Carthamus tinctorius. Lineage (NCBI taxonomy): Eukaryota > Viridiplantae > Streptophyta > Magnoliopsida > Asterales > Asteraceae > Carthamus > Carthamus tinctorius. The sequence continues at coordinate 7,546 of LUCG01293457.1, forward strand.
TCATATCATAAAGCCACTGCCAAACAGTCATGTATTACTGACTGAATAAGCTATAAGTCCCATTAATCTCATTAAGCCGCTAACAAACAGGTTCTTAATTGCTGCCTGTTAGTACATCTTTTTGTTGAAAGCATTAGTTGCATAATTTGTTAGTAACTAGTTTTGATTGAAGCATAAATGTGCATGGAAACATAACTTTTATTATTTTTTCAAGGTCACATCTTTCTGATTCACATGTTACTTTAGAATTCGTTTGTTCTCTTCATATTGGGAATGGATCAGAAAATGTAACTTAAAGCACTCCCACTAACAGCGAACCCCATAAAGACAGATTCTGCTGCTCACATTTTATAAAAAACAATAGTTTTCGCATGAAAGTATGATCTTCTTGTTGGCTTTAGTTCAATATCATTTTCCATCCTCAACAGAATACATGGACGTCGTATGCAGATAATTAAGAATGCTGAACTCGAAGAACTAAGAGAGTTGGGCTCTGGGACATATGGAACTGTTTATCATGGCAGATGGCGTGGGTCAGATGTTGCGATTAAAAGAATCAAGAAAAGCTGCTTTGCTGGGAGATCATCTGAAGAAGAACGGCTGGTGGGTCATCCCGCTAGTTTTTTTGTTTTTTTTTTATGTTTGTTTTTATCCTTGTGAAGTAAATGCAATTCCATCTATTTGCATTATTGATCGACTTCTGACTGTTTCAGACCAATGATTTCTGGAGAGAAGCACGTATTCTTTCAAATCTTCATCATCCAAATGTGGTTGCATTTTACGGAGTTGTACCAGATGGAGCTGGAGGAACATTAGCTACTGTTACCGAGTTTATGGCAAACGGATCACTTAGAAATGTCCTAATAAAAAAGGATAGGTGAGTTCACTTCTAGAGGGAAAATCAAATGAGAATGTTGAACGCTGACTATCTAAGAGAATACGAAAACGGCCAAATCACGAGCAAAATCACACGTGATTTTACATTAACGGTCAAAAAAAGGTGTACTAGCGAAGTCGCGTGAATCACGTGATTTTGTACGTGATGTTAGTGTAAAATCACATGTGATTCGACTGTTTTCTTATTCTCTTAATTTGGTATCGTTCTCGTTTGAACTGACTCTACACTTCTATTCCTTGTTAAAATTTTGTTTCTGTTCTGTTGCATCGTAAATGGGTTGAATTCTGATGTCGTGTGCAGGTCACTTGATCGTCGGAGAAAGCTTATACTAGCCATGGATGCAGCTTTTGGAATGGAATATTTGCATTCAAAAAATATCGTCCATTTCGATCTAAAGTGTGACAACTTGCTGGTTAACATGCGTGATCCACAACGACCTGTTTGCAAGGTAATTAAAACTAGCATTAGGGGCTGTTTGTTTACCTCTTAATAGTTCCATTAAGAGACAACCCTTAAACTGCTAACAGGTGAATCTTGCTTGGCCAAAAAAAGCCAGCCTCTTAATGGTTCTAAAACCCTCTGAATGATTTTGTATATTGGGCCTCCCTTAACCATTTAGCGCCCTAATTTTATTCTAAACAATTACCAAACAACCATATTTTATTTTGCACTATATTATAGGAGCGTTTTAATCATTCTGACAACTTAATCATCCTGCACTAAACCATTCATCAACTACCAAACAACCCTTTAGTCATGCATGGTATTGGTACAGACAAACTAAAAATAAGCCATTTCTTGTAGGAAGAGTATCAATCATATGGCCACAAAAACATAGAAACCATAAAGCATCTACGTAATGTAGACATTCTGAGTCCTCATATTTATATTTTTAGCATATATGATGAATAGAGGCTCTTGCAGGTTGGAGACTTTGGACTGTCGAGGATCAAACGGAATACTCTAGTTTCAGGTGGTGTTAAAGGAACTTTACCATGGATGGCACCAGAACTATTAAATGGTAGCACAACTCGAGTTTCTGAAAAGGTTAGAAAAAAAATACTTTAATTATGGGTGGAGAAATTCATTACTTCCTCTATTATTTAGGGTTAATTTGTCTGTAATAATTACACACGTCTAAGATGGTGTCTTTTTTTATTGTGGGAATTTATTTTGGTACAAAGAGAGTATTAACATATGCAATGCAAGAAATTGGGTCCAACCAATTAATCACTTAATTTTTGGTATTGACAGGTTGATGTGTTCTCTTTTGGGATTACTATGTGGGAGATCCTAACTGGTGAAGAACCGTACGCAAATTTGCATTGTGGGGCGATCATAGGTAAGCTGTTGTTCTCTGCTCAGATAATAAGTAATGATCAAAACTGACGTCTTTCTGAATTAAGACATAAAAGGATTGCTATCTGTCAGAGGTCCACATCGGCTAAACTTAACACCTTTTCTTATATGTTGGAAACCCCCCACCCCTCAAGGGCTTTGGAGAGTATTCTCATGGGGTCCCACATATCTGACATGGTTATAGAACCAAGGTCTACCATTTTAGAGACTTTCTTTCCAATATATGTTGGAACACTCTCGGTCTTCAACTTGGTAAGCGCTTATCGGGTAAGAGTCATTTCCATCACTTACCGGGTAAGACTCTCGGTCCTTGTTATGGCTCTTACCGGGTAAGATTCTCGATAGTTTCCATGCTCAATTGGCAAAGATTGTAAGGTAAGTGATACCGGTAAGCGCTTACCCTTACCCGGGCAAGTGTTCAGTAAACGGTCCCTAAATGTGGTTCTTTTCACCTTTCAAACTGATATGCATTATGAGGAGGATCAAATGAGAACATGGTCAAAATAAGAAAACACGAAAACGACCAATCAAATATGTGATTTTGCACTGGAATCACATGCGATTACAGAACACGTTAACGCAGGGTTAGATTGCGGCCAAATTCACATGTATCACATGTGGTTTTTAGTGTTAAGCCACATATGATTTGTCTGTTCTCGTGTTCTCTTGTTTGGTCAATGTTGTCTTTTAAACCTGACTCTGGTTTTTCTTATCTGTACTTTACCAAAAAATCTACAAACCAAGAGCTTTTACTTGCATGTAGCAAAATCCATATTGATTACGTTTTAAATACCTGGATTATTTGGATATTATTTGAAAGGGTGGGTTCCGGTGAGAAGTTGAGTTAACGTGAGAAGTGGTTATCAACCGTTGGATGCACATTAGGATACGATGCACCAGATCAATCCCATATCAAGCATGATTCATGGGTGAGCTTTAGATTAAAAGTGATCAACAGTTCAGATCCATTTCTCACGCTTCTTTTGTTAACTCAACTTCTCACACGATCGTTCGCCTATTTGAATATTTGTCATATGAACGCATCTTTTTGGTGTCACTAGGGATTTTCCCATAAAATTTCAAACTCACTTTATCTTTAGAACTATTAGAAAAAGAAAATCATTACAATTTTCGCAAAAATAAATATGAAGGGGCTGTTTTGTTTACCTCTTAATATTTTCATTTAGAGGCAACCTCTAAACTGTTAAGAGGTGAATCTTGTTTGACAAAAGAAGTTTGTCACTCAATGGTTCTAAGACCCTATGAATGATTTTGTACGTTAAGCCTCCCTTAACCATTCAGCACCCTAGTTTCATTCTAAACAATTACCAAATAACCATATTTCATTTTGCACTATATCATAAAAGCCTCTAATTGACCACTTATCATTCAACAACTGCCAAACAGCCCCGAAGTATCTCTCTTTATTCATTCGTCATTTTTTCTCTTAACTTGTATATTTTACGAAACACAATGACAGGAGGGATTGTGAAGGATACTCTTCGACCCGTTATACCAGAACGGTGTGACCCCGAATGGAGGAAGCTAATGGAGCAATGCTGGTCCGCGGACCCCACCATCCGGCCTTCGTTTACCGAAATCACAAATCGATTGCGGACCATGTCCAAGGCGCTGCAAGCAAATGGAGCGAAAAAAGGCTCGCATGCCTAACTCTCTCGATCGATCGTGTCATACTAGTAACTACATCCATCTATTCTATATGGTATTCTTCCTTTTTGTTTTCTTGATATGCATCTTGTCATTTGTTCATTCTTTTTTCGACTCAAAAAACAGCTTCGTGTTAATAGTATCAAAGAGCTTACAAATAGCATTGCATGCCGCTCCTTTCCGATTATCGGTTTCATTTCGTATATATGTTATCCATGGATATACATACATACATACATACATACATACATACATACATACATACATA